>SZWC01001701.1:0-11659 GCA_023375785.1 Penium margaritaceum | reverse complement strand
GACTCAAGCAACACTATCCACTCTCCCGCTTTGGGAGTGAGGGTCGGGTCCAGCAGCTCTCCCTTTCCAAGGGTGCGTTCGTCGAACACGACGTCGCGGCTCCTCACGAGCTTGCCTGCTGCCTGGTCCCAAAGCTGATAGGCTTTGTGTGACGTGTCGTACCCAACCATGATGCACTTCTTGGAGCGTGCATCGAGCTTGCCTCCACGTTCTCCCAACTGGATCTTCACCCATGCAGTTGACCCGAACACCTTCAGATGAGATGCGTTGGGTTTCTTTCCAGACCATGCTTCCTGTGGGGTCTTCAGCTGCTTTTCCTGCTCCTTTCCACGCTTCCGCAAGGCGGTCGCTGGTGTGAGGTTCAAGAGGTAGCAAGCCGTTGTTGCTGCTTCAGCCCAAAAGCGAGGTGGGAGCTTGGCGTCGAAGAGCATGCTTTGCACCATGCCGAGTAGGGTCTGGTTCATCCTCTCGGCAACGCCGTTGCTTTGGGAGTTGTAAGGGGTGGTTTGCTCGTGGCCGATGCCATGATACTTGAGCCAAGGCTTGCATGCCTTGTACTCACCCCCGTTGTCACTTCGGAGCGCCTTCACCTTCTTAGACGTTTGCCGCTCCACCATGGCGACGAACTCGAGGAGCTTCTCCTTGACCTCTCCCTTTGTTTTGAGGAAGTAGATCCACAACTTGCAGCTGTGGTCGTCAATGAAGGTCAGGAAGTACTTGCTTCCTCCGTTAGACGGTGTGTGGAAGGGTCCACACACGTCACTCTGTATCAGTTCCAAGACGTGCTCCGCTCGTTGACCTCCTCTCCAAAACGGCTTCTTCTTTGCCTTCGCTTGGAGGCATGGTTCACACAATGTACACCCTTTGCCATGTTTCATAGTGTACCCTTCCATTCCGCGGACTACCTCTTGCTCTTGCATCTTTTGCAGCATGCTGTTGGCCACGTAGCCAAATCGCGGGTGCCACAGCTCAGCATCTGTATCCTTGGTTGATGTGGCGGCCGCAGCGGTCACCAGTGGTGCATCCTTCGGCTCCGGTGCCACTGTCTTGGTGGCACATGTGAGTCCCTCATCCGACGCCTTGGTGACTTTGGTTTGAAGCACGTAGAGGCCGTCGACTCTTGGAACTTGAAGCATGAGGTCGTCTTTGGTGTACAAAATCTGGATGTCCTCGTTTTTTTGGGCCACCGCTTCCTTGTTGGTGAACACCACAATCATGTTGTTGTCAGTGATTTGTGAGACGGACAGGAAGTTGGCTGCGAAGGAGGGCATGTACACCACCTTTTGAAGGTTGACTGCCTTCTCCGCACCATTCACGTTGAACGTTATCACTTTGTCCCCTTCGTCCATGGCTTGGACGATGCCACCGTTTGCACACTTGATGCGCATGACAGATTCGGCCATGGAGACAAATCCACCCTTCTCTTTTGATGAGTGGTGGTTGGTGCCCGAGTCAAGGGCGAATGCCCCGGGCCTAAGGATCGCTGCGCCCTTCATGGGCAGCCCCCTAGCCATCATGTTGGTGAGCTCCTTCTTCTCCTTTACACCTTTGTTCCCACCTTCTCTCTTGGGACTACGACAGTCCCTAGCCCAGTGCCCAGCCTTGCCACAGTTGTGACAGTTGCCGGGCTTCTTGGAACTCTTCCCGCCACCATTGCCTTTCCCTCCACCGCCACCGCTTCCGCTGTTGCCTTGACTGGAGCGAGAGCTTGCACTTTGTCCACCGAAGCGAGAGGCATAGGCTGAGATGTTTGCCTCGGCGCCACTGCGTCGCATGGACTCGTTGCGGACGTGTTCGGCGACAGCCTCGTACGTCAGATCTGCCTCCTTCCAACCGCCAAATACGGTGATCAAGGACCCCCAGCTTTCCGGCAGCGCCATTAGAAGGATCATGGCACGCATGTTGGAGTCGAGATTCCATTCCATTTGCTGGACCTCTTGCAGCACGTTGTCGAACGACTGCAAAAATGCGGGTATCGATTCTCCTTCGCTCACCCTCATCGACATCAACCGTTGGAAGATGAAGAGTCGGTTTGCTAGGGCATTCGATTGATGCACGCGTGCGAGTTTTGCGTAGGCCTCGGCAGCCAACGTGCATCCTGTGATGTGGGAGTGTTGAGTCTCGTTGATGGACGTCACAAGAATGGCGAGAGCCATGTTGTTCTTCATCGTCCATGCTNTCCTCGTCCCCTAGTCCGCCACGTGCGCGCACCCTACCTGAAGAAGCCGATGGAGCCGATGGAGCAGATGGAGCCGTCCGATGGTCGTGTCCCTGTTGTACCTGTGCGCCCTGCAAGACCACGCGCTAGTCGGTCTTGGAAGCGTGCCTTAGAACCAGAAGTGTGGGCCCATAACCCTTTGTCAATGCGCCGGATAGCAACGGTCTAGAAAACGGGTCCCGACATGGGAGGCCGCCAACCGCTCTTGGTATTGCAACCAAGATAACATATCACCCTCGAACGAGGGATCCACACTTTAGGTTCGTTTGGTTTGCAACCTCACGAAGTCCGCATGTTGGTCTTTAGTGTCTACCTTTGGTTGGACACTCTGTGAGGAGTCTCAAAGGCAAAAACTGTAAATGGATGCATGTAAGGTACAGGCTTTTATACTTGCAGAGCTTTGCTAAAGCTTCTACTTGTAGTAGCTCCACTGGAGCCAACCTCATCCTACATTCCTACTTGGCGCGTCCTTAGACCGCCAAGTGTCATCCTCAAGGCAGGCTCTAGTAAGCTTCCTAGAAGCTTCCTGTCCCAGTTTTGGCCACAAAGAAAATTGCGGCCGTCGCGGGGTTTGAACCCGTGACCTCTGGTTTGAGACTCCGGTGCCTAATCAACCAAGCCAAACAGGTATGGTTCCTGTGATGAGCCACAGGGGACATACCCATTATGGGCAGTGCATTCCTGGCCCATCTCAGAACAGACCAAGGGGACATACTCCATAGAGCAGTGCATGCCTTGTCTGTATGTGTAGCTAGCCAGCTAGGCAGTGGACAAGGTGCACACTATTTCAATAGTTGGCAACTGTGGTTGTTGGGGTCGCTGCTACAGCTGTTGTTGCCGCTATTGTTATCGCTGCTACTACTACTGTTGCTGTTGCTATTATTGCCACTACAGCTGTTGGTGCTGCTGCCGCTACTACTACTGCTGCTGATGTAGGTGCTACTGCTGCTGCTTCTACTGTTGCAGCTACTGCTGCTGTTGCTACGGGAGCGGCTGCTGCTGCTATGGTAGCGGCTGCTGCTGCTACTACTATTTTTGCGGCTCCGATTGTAGTAGCTACTACTGCTGCTGCGGGCTGTTGTGGCTGTTGCAACTACTAAGGCAGCTGCTGCAGCCGCAGGAGAGAAGCTGGTGGGGTGGGGGATTTCTTTTCTTGTTTGTTTTCTTCTCTTTTCCTCTTTTTTCTGTCACAACGGGTAGCAACCTACTGTTTACTACAAGCAGCGCACTGTTACTTGCTCGCAGCAGCGGGCTACTGCTCGTTGCTTGCTCATTGTGGGCTCCAATCAGTAACAGCCATTGCTAGTTGCTGCCTGTAGCTCCTCACTGCTGCTGCTACTACTATAGCCGGCTGCTGCTACGGCTCGTTGCTACGGCTGGTGTAGCTTGCTTCTGCTGCTACACGCTGCTGTAGTTGTTGCTTGCTACTGCAACTACTCGGTGCTATTACAGGCTGCTGCTATGAGCTATTATTGCGGGCTGCTACGGGCTACTACTGCTGCGAGCTGCTGTTGCAAGCAGCTGTTGTTGCAGGCTACTATGAGCTACTGCTTTTGCCTGCTGTTGCGGCTACTGCACGTAGCTACTACTGGCTTCTACTACCACTGCTCGTTCTCGTTGCCGTTGCCTGCGGCTACTGCTGTAGCAGACTGCTGTTCTTGTGTGGTGATGCCAGTCACTGCACCTGGATGACGTTGCAGCGTGCGTCGTTGCCCGCATGTGTCAGACGCGGCCTGCCGCTCTTTTCCTCTCGTCACGCGTGGGGGTCAGTGCCGTCGAAAACATTTCGGCAGCATTTCCCCAGGCCTAGTGGCCGTGGGGAAAAATCTGACGCTACAACCAGGCGAGTCAATGCTGTCGGAAAAAATCCGACAGCATTTCCCCTACACTGGCGTGTATGGGGGCCCGCCGGCGTTGTCTGGCACCTGTACGTCAGTCTTTTGCTACTGTTGCTATGCTCTGGCTCTGATACCAAGCCAGAAAACCTAGGAAGAAGGTTAAGGCAACAGCGTTGTTGATGCAGTGTGCGGGCTTCCACGCTCATTGCCTAAGTCTGCTGCCCTCTCAATCTGCTACTCTAGAGTCTGAATTTGGAAGCTCTGGGTTTGTTACTCAGGAATGCGCGAGCCAGTGTTAGCACCAGAAAGTAGTTGAAAACTAAGCATGACTGATTAGGAATGAAGAATGAGCAACAATGAGAGATCCCTCCAAGTTCTAGCTCCCCCCTACTAGTATAGAACTTGCTACTCAACTAACCAGCCAATCAGAAAATAGTCCTTAACCTACTTTCTGGCAGGCAGTGTTTTCTCGGTGAGCCCTGGCAGACGCCCGACAGCCCAAAACCCAGGCGTCGTCCATTTTTCCTCAAAACTGGACCATACCATACTACCGACGCTGCGAACGCAGTCGTGCGGTCAGAATCAGCTAAAAGAAATAGCAGCAAAGAGTTATGGCTGCCCGAGCCCAATTAGTGCCTACGACAGTCAGTGATGCCAGACAGGGCCACACAGCAGGAGACATGGACCCTAGGCACAGCATGATGCTGTAGACGCAATACCACGACCAGACGCAGCGTTAGGTGCATGCAGACAGCATCTACAGTGGCAGTGACCGGTGAGGAGGCCTGCCGACGGAGCTGAGCGCATCGCTAGAGGGAGGAGGCTCCAACAAACGGTGAGTGGGTCTCAGTGCACGTCGGGTCCACTGAGCGACACTCCAGCAGCCTCGAGTCTCGCCGTCAGTCATCTGCAAGCCGATGTACACAAGCCGGGAGGACACAACAGAGTACAATGAGAGATGCAAGAAAACAAACAGTCCTCCTCCTCCCCTTCCACCCCGGTTACACCGACTTAGACACAGGGTGTCGCGGCAGCAGCACAGGGGAAGAAGGAGCGACGGAGGCACGGCTCGGGCCAGTAGCAGCCGCAGCAGCAGCTGTCATCGGGCAGTAGCAGTGGACGCTTCGTTCACTGCTTCAACTGTGAAGGCACCCATCGCTACATCGAGTGCCAGCAGTCACTCGACTGGGTACGGATCACTCGCAGGCTCCACGTTGCGCACGCACTACGGTCTACGTCGAGCAGCACATCCGCCGGGCACGCGGCGACCACGAGCACAACAGTTCCCGCTTCACCACCAGCAACCAGCAGCAACTTAGACCTCCGTGACCGCACCATCGCCGAGCTCCGCCACCTTCTGGCGCTTTGCTTTTTGGGAGGTGCGAGTGTGTTGTGTCAGCCGAGTGGTTTTCAGACTGTCTGTTTGTCTGTTCTTGTGGCTCGGGATGACTCGTGTGGGGGTACACAGTTGGCATGTGCTGACGATGGGCCAGACTGTACGAACAGGATCCATGAGTCTCACCTTTGTGCCCTTCGTCATTCCTCCCCACGTGCAGCCTAGCGTCTGTCCGAGGCCGAGTGTTCAGTTGCCCGTTGTACAGAGACGACCTCTAGTCACGATCCTGGTGGCACTTGGATCATCGACTCCGGTATCACTCATCACATGACATGTCATCGTAGTGATTTTGTTGTGTTTGGCCCTTTTGCATCTGTTTAATCTGTCCGGACAAGCTCAAGTCAGTCCTTGCCAGTCCAGGGTGTTGGGGTCGTCTATTTCGATGGTCCGTCTGGCCCCCTGAATCTTTCCAACGTGCTCTTTGTGCCTGACCTTGAGCTCAGTTTGCTTTCTGTATGTGCTTGCAAATTGATGGGACTCTCTGTGGACCACACTGCATAGTCCGCGACTGTGACTGCTATTGACACTCGTAGCGTTGTACTTCGTGCCTCTGTATTGTATGACCTATATGGTGTCTCTCGAACTTGTGCTCCTTGCTCCCCCTCCCCTTCTGCTCGTGTTTTTGTCACTGGTGTTCTATCTCTTGAGCAGCAGCAATTCCATCATCATCGCCTGTGTCATGTAGGCTCCGACACCGTGTCGAAGCGCATTCGGACACAGCTTGCCCTCGGTCTTGACGCAGGTTCTTTTGAGAAGCCGAGCAAGACCGACTGTCTCTTTTACGCTCATGGTAAGATGCATCGTTACACCTACCCTGACTCCCATTCATGTGTACTTCGCCCTCTTAAGTTAGTTCATTCGGACCTTCTTGGTCCTCTACCTCTCAAGTCTCTATCCGATCGGGGCCGATACGTCCTGACCCTGGCTGATGACTTCACCCGGATGCGATGGGTCTACAGCCACCGCTGGACGAGTGACACCGCTCTCGCGGTTCGACTCTGGCTAGTGATGGCTGAGCGTCAGTCTCGTCACACGCTGCACACCTTTTGCTCAGATCGCGGCGACGAGTTCCTTGGCGAGATGGACAGCTTCTTTGCTGAGCACGAGATTTTTTACCAGGTCTCTCCTCCTGCTACTCCTCAGCATAACGGTGTTTTTGAGCACTGGAACCGCACCATGGAGAATGCGGTTCGCAATATGCGGTCTGAGTGCGGTCTTCCGGGATCCTTTGCTTTTGAAGGCTTCGCCTACATGACTTGGGTCTGGAACCGCCTCCCGCATGGTCCTCTTCCGGACTACGTCACACCGTATGAGCTCTGGTTCGGCCACCGTGCTGACTTGCGCCTCGCTCGCGTTTGGGGATCCTTGGCTTCTGTGTGGTACACTGAGGACTAGCAGGAGTCCAAGGTCTCACCGCGGGGTCGCTTGTGTGCCTTCGCTGATATCTCCCCGCGATCGAAGGCATGGCGTTTTTGGGACCGTACTCGTCGTCGCATTGTTGAATCCCACGACGCGCTCTTCTTTGAGTCCCTCACCTACCGTGATCTGACTTCGATCACGTCGTTGTCCGTCACACATGTTCCCATGTGTGAGGTTTCTCGACGAATGGGGGAGTCTCCGCCTGAGAGCACCGATCATCAGGCTGATGTGTCCGTTCAAGCTCCCTCCACTTCTCCAACACTTGATGACCCAGCAATCATCGTTGTCGATCCAGAGATCTCTCTAGCGGCGTCGGTTTCTACCCCTGTCCCTTCACGCCCTACAAGTACCCATGATCCCATACATGTGCGTACTCCTGCGACCGTACCTGAGTGTGCCGGCACTCCTGCCTCTCTGCGTGGGCCTGTCTCACCTGCTCCTACGGTCACACCGAGCTCTGTGTCTCCCACACCTGCATCTCCTCGCACGGAATCACGAGCTCCCTTGCCTCAGCCCTCCCCAGCTACGATTGTGCCCGTTGCTGAGCCTGAGGTGTGCCCCTCGAGCTCTCTCGTCACAGGATGCTGACGCTTGGCGTGCTGCCTGCGAGGATGAGTTGTGTGCCATCCGAGAGCACGAAGTTTACGAGCTAGTCGACCTTCCACCCAGGAGGAAGGCTATTTAAGTCAAAGTGGGTCTTCCGCAAGAATGTGAAGCCCGATGGCTAACTGGAATGCCACAAGGCTCGCTTAGTCGTCAAAGGGTACTCTCAGATTGAGGGCATCGAGTACTTTGACACATTTACCCCTATTGGCCGCATGACCTCAGCTCGAGCTGTGTTCGGTGTAGTGGCTCAACATGTCTGGGAACTGCAGCAGATGGATGTGAACAATGCGTTCCTCCACGGCTCTCTAGATGAGGCGATTTACGTGCCTCAACCACCTAGCTTTGAGGACAGTGATAAGGTCTGGCGCTTGTGCAAGTCCTTGTACAGCCTCAAGTAGTCTCCTCGGTGTTGGAACCAAGAGATCACTGGCACCCTGACTCGTGCAGGATATGTACAAAGCGAAGCAGATCCCTCTTTGTTCATCCGATAGTCGCCTGAGCGATTCATCGCCATCCTGGTCTATGTCGACAGCCTTTGAATCGCTTCTCCTTCAATGGAGGCCGTGAAGGAGGCCAAGCCTGTCCTTCAGACTGCCTACAAGATGAAGGACCTTGGTCCTGCAGTAGTGTTTCTTTGCATGGAGATCGTGCGAGACCGCAGACGTTGTACTCTGCCAGTACATCAGGCCCGATACACACGTGTTGTGGGGGAGCGCTTTAGCGACCTTCTCGGCGTGGTGCCCATAGCTACCACACCTCTTACACCTGACGGGCAGGATGCCCTGAAGGTTGACGATCCCACACAGCTGGGGGAGACAGTGGATGTGACCCTGTACCTCCGTCTCATCGGATCTGTGATGTATGTTGCCACTACCACCCGTCATGACATCGCGTTTGGTGTCAACCTCTTTGCCCAGTTTTCGTAGGCTCCCCACACTAGAGCCCTTCACGTGGCTGTGCGAGTGGTGCAGTATGTGGTCTCCACACCGTAGCTCGGACTCTGCTTTCGCCGGCAGTGTTCGGTGGTCCTTGACGGCTACACTAATAGCGACTGGGTCTGGAGCCCAGATGGACACAGTCACACCGGTTACGTGTTCCTACTCTGTGGCACCGTTGTGTCCTGGCGCAGCGCGAAGCACGGCTGCATTGCACGTAGCTCATCGTAGGCAGAGTACGTTGCTCTGGGTACAAGGGTTGCTGAGGTAGTATGGCTGCAACGCCTTTTCCATGATTTTGGTCAGTCAGTACCCGCCATTATACTTCGCTGCGACAACCAGAGTGCTCTTGCCATTCCGGAGAACTCTAGTGTCTTTCATGCTCGCACGAAGCACATGGCGATTGAGCACCATTTTCTCCGTGATCTGGTGGAGCGACGCGTGATCTCCGTCATTTGGGTTGGCACTGACATGCAGCGTGCTGACTTCTTGACGAAGGCACTAGCACGAGGAATGTTCCTGGTGACCATTCGTTCTGTTGGACTTCGCCCCTTCTCTGAGAGTGGTTGAGTGTGGGGTGTGTCCGTGTCCGTGTCACATTTGTCGTTACACTTGTTTTTGTACTCGTCTCAGTGCTGCACGTGTATGGACATGCGTACCATCGGGTCATGGGGGAGTGTTGTGATTTGTGACGTTCCGATCAACCTGTACAGTTTACTGTGACCACTCCGCCATGTCCATACTCGTGCAGATCCCTCATGCGGACCCTGGAGGCACCGGCACGTCATCTGCTGGCGGACTACCATCCTGGAGTTGACTGACGACCACTCGAGAGCTCTTGACGCTACCCGGGACCTTCTGTAGTTTTTTTGCTGTACACAGTAGTTTATCGGTGGACTAGCCGTGGGCCCTATTTGCATATTTTTGTATTGTGTGTCCACTGCTTGATGCCGGATGCATGCATGTGACCAGTCGTAGCATCTAGCTTTTCATTCTACACGTCTAGGTTCAGACGGCATAGCGCTCTGATATGTCTACTCAGAGTTACGGCCAAAACAGTGGTTTTGGAGCGTCTTTAGGACAGACCTTGCACTGCCGCGTGCGACACCCGCCGCGTACTTATGCCACGGACCTGTCATTTGTCAACTCTCTCTGCAAATGCTATTGAAGTATTCTGACACTTTGCCTTGTGTCTCCTATCCAGACCCTTGTCGTTGTGTGCACGACTTGTGACTTGTGCTTTGTGCCGTTCCTGTACAGTTTACTGTGACCACACGGCCGTGTCCATACTCGTGCAGGTCCCTGAGGCAGGCGGCCCTGGTGACGCCGGCGCGACGACAGGCGGCGGACTACCCGCTTGGAGCTGACCGACCACTGTTCCAGAGCCCCAGATGCCACCGGGACTCTTTGTTGTGTCTTGTACGTCTTGCAGGCGTCTTTCGGCGGACTGGCCATGAGGCCTATTTGCATGTTTTTGCATTGTATGCTCACTGTCAGTCGATGGATGCATGCATGTGACCAGTCGTAGCGTCCGTCTTTTGATTCTACACGTCTAGGTTCAGACGACGCAGCATTCTGACATGTGTGCGCAGAGTTACGGCCAAAACAGTGGTTTTTGGCCGGTTTTAGGGCAGCTCTTGGATTGCCGCGTTCGACACCCGCCGTGCGCCGCGACAGGTGTTTATGTCTTGGACCTGTCATTTGTCATTTCTCTCTGCATATGCTATGTTGAAGCATTCTGACACTGTGCCTTGTGTCTTCTAGCCAAACCCTTGCCATTGTGTGTACGACCTGTGACTGTCGTCACCGTCTGATCAGGCACTGATGCCCGGTCAGCGGCTGCGTTGCTAGGAAGCTTCTACGCACTTTCTCATGACTGTCGTCGCCGTCTGGCGCCTAGTCAACGGCTGTGTCGCTAGGAAGCTTCCACACATCTCCTCAGCAACTGCACGTGAACGCCAGAGCAGTGACCTACGCTTGCGGCAGTAGCAGCAGTGGTGGCAGCTGTGCTGCAGTGCAACGACGGTAGAAACGGCAGTAACGACGACACAAGCAACAGCCCAAAGCAACAGCAACAGCAGCCACTGCAACAGCGGCGGCAGCAACAGACGGCAACAGCAGCCCAAAGCAGCAGCAGCAACAGTCACTGCAGCAAGCGCCAGCAGTAGCAACAAGTAGCAACAGCAACAGCAGCAGCAGCAGTAGCAGCGAGCAGCAATGGCAGCAGCGACGAGCAGCAGCAGCAGCTGCTGCACAGAGTAGCAGCAACAGCAGCGGCAGGGGAAGCAAGAGCAACAGCATCAACCATCAGCAGCAGCTGCTGCACAGAGAATCAGCAACAGCAGCAGCTGTGGAAGCAGCAGCAGCAACTGCAGCAGTTGCACCAGCCATTGCAGCTGCTGCTGCAGGCGGGCCTCACAGCCCTTTGCCGAGGGTTCCCCTCGGAGGGACCCCCTCGAGCCTCCACAGAGGGAACCCCTCGGAGGGGGGTGTTGCCACTGATTGCATAGCTGACAGGCAGGCTGGTGTTTCAGGAGCACAATGTTACATTACAGGATGAAGCGGTGTGCTTCATTTCTTCTCAATGTGCGGGGCTGCTGCAAGCTTGGAAGGGGAATACCGACAAAGGCACAAGTCATGTCACTTCTCTTCAGATCATCACAACCACCCACAATTTCGCGCTAATTTTGTGGGGTAATGGGATGTTACCTCGAATCTGCTTGTTTGCAGAGAGCAAGCATCCTGTTTCTCCCACGCATGACAGTGAGTGCATGTTCCTCTTCTGGACAAGCGAGCAGCTTGCTACCCTCCCACCACATGCAACAATAGAGAACAGAGAAACGAGCTGCAGGGCAGCACTGTAGGTAGAGCTGTTGTAGCAACATGAGACTTCTTCACTTCTGGGACACTCAGGGCAACATTCGCACAGCAAAATGCGAAGCAGTACGCTCATAGCACGGCTTTCGCTGCAGGTGCTTCTGTTGACAAGACTCCTA
This sequence comes from Penium margaritaceum, assembly GCA_023375785.1. Classification (NCBI taxonomy): domain Eukaryota; kingdom Viridiplantae; phylum Streptophyta; class Zygnematophyceae; order Desmidiales; family Peniaceae; genus Penium; species Penium margaritaceum. The sequence continues at coordinate 251 of SZWC01001701.1, read as the reverse complement.
GCTCGTGTGTTGGTCTCTCAGTGAGCCCACTGCTGTACTGGGAAATTCTGAACATTTGCATATACCACATGAAATTCTCTACGGCAGACTAATTGAGAAACCATTTTGCGTACGCAAAATGCAGTCATCAAATTTCACGCTCAAATCAAGAAGTCCGCAAAATACTTCGCAACCTGGAGGACATTCTGGTTGCATGGACTGAACAATGATATGTAAAGCTGGAAAAGAAAGGTGCTGTCGGCGAATTGTGG
>SZWC01001700.1:95250-113353 GCA_023375785.1 Penium margaritaceum | reverse complement strand
GGGGAGGGAGAGAGAGAGAGAGAGAGAGAGAGAGAGATAAACATGGGGGGGAAAATAGGTTGACTTGCTAGCAACAGGCAAGTCAATGGGTGAGAAGCTTTTATTTTTTATTTTTCTTTCTATTTTCTTTTGCGTGATGTGGTTGCACGCTTGCCAAAGCGACGTGCGATGAAGAGCTTGCAAACCAGATGTACCGGTCGCGTGTGGACGGCCAAGCCTGGCTGTCGCGGCACATGGGGCATGAGAGGTGTCAATGTGCGGGATCCACTCCTCCTGTCACGGGCACCAGGGCACCAACCGGGCAGAGAGAGGGCTGAATTGGCACAGGATTTGCCGAGACAGAAAACTCAAATGGGCAAATGAGTGCCGTGAGATTTTCTGACTTTACACATGTGCTTGCCACTCTTCCAGCGCGGACAGCGCAAGTTCAGTGCATTTGTTATTTTCTTAGCAAACCGCCCTTCAAGCAAAGCACAACTTAGCAAAGCAACAACCAGAACAAGGCGTTCGAGTTGCAGATTTGAGTATTGGAGGGTAACTTCTTGACCTACCAGCACATGGGGTATTCCAGCAAGTCTAGGGGCAAGACAGCCCGGAAAGAAAAATTCCAACTACCCCAGTTTGATCTCCTGCACCTCAGAGGGTTATGAGAATTATTTTTTGGTGTGTGTTTTTGCCTCAATGTAGTCTGGTAGTGTGGGATACATGAGGCACATCTCTTGTTTGTGATTTTAACATTTGCAAGTGAACCATTTCTACACGAGACCAACCTCACTTTATAGCAGTACACTTCATTGCAGACTTAACCGTTGATGCCGATATACCGTGAGCGTGATCTGCGATTCCTAAGCTTTCTGACAAGCCATCACAGGTCTCCTAAGATAGCCCTTTGAGTGCCTTACATTGCTTAAACGGACGAGTCTCTGTCCAGAACTTCCAAAAAATGACCAAGGTCCAAAAATCAAGTTTGAGCCTTGGCGGAGGGCATTTTTTGACATTTTTAGCAAGCTGCAGCCGGTGGATTGTGTTTCCATTCTCCAACATGAAGGACCCTATGGTGCGAATTCAGCACTTAGTCATTCCTCATCACAGATAACTGCACTTTGCAAACTCTATGCAACATTGTGCCATCTTCACACATGCTGGTATTCAATGTGGTCTAGTAGCCTAGCCGCCATAATATGACATGTGGACGGAATAGCGGATGTAACAAATGTCGCTCAGCCAAAGAAATCCACCACACTGTTAGGGACTATCCCGTTTGCATCTATTCGCAACTCTGCGCACTCAATGCAGTCTACCTTCATAGCCACCAGAGCAGCCCATCCAGTTCACGCCAGTGAAGAAACCGAGGATGCAAAGGCTTGGTACCTTAAGCATTCGTTCACTATTTTGGCAACTTTCTCATTTTTATGTTATTACGCATGTACATATTTTGCATAGACTGTCAGAAAACCGGCCGCCCAATGGAAGTAGTTCCAACCTGCCCCCGACGGGTCTACACTTGGTGTTCACGGCTTTCTGTTTTGTGTTTGGGTATGAGTCTAAGCATGAGCTTTCTGGTCGCCTCACGCTATGTTTCTGGAAGTGGAAGGCAGTTGTGAGACGGTCACTTATGCAAAGGAAATAACGCGATTTCGGATTCTTTTTCGACATGGACACGATTTGAATTCTTTTGGGGTTAGTCATGAGCTCTCCAATGCACCAAACCGTGTGTAATTTGGATCACCTTCGCTCCCGCTACGTCAGCCAAGCGCGGCATCCCAATCCAGCTGCTCAGTCAGGGGCATGCACAATGTCGCCTGCCGAGGCGCCCTCACACATCAAGGACCCATCAAAACGTCATTCCGAAGGCGCAGATGTCCCTACATGTAGTGGCAGTGCCTCTCGCGCCTTTGTGGTCTGTTTTGATGAGTTCATCATTGAGTTTGGTGATGGGGATTGATGTGGTTCGAAACCTGCTCGCAGACATGCAGTCAAAAATTTGACAGTCCCCAAGTAACAAAACGTACTACTAAGTTTCATACTCCGAGCCAGGATTTTGGCCAAAGCCCTCAGTAACAACCTGTACTACTGACATCCGGCGGATCATTTGCTGGAGCCACTCGGCGGTCCTCCAAGGCAAAAACACCAGATGTATTTTTGTTACTCATTCCGGTAGATTATTCAACGGCAGTACAACCGCGGCCAACTCCCAGAGCCACCGGCACACCCCAACTTTGGAAGCATATAACTCCCTCATTACTTGCCTGATTCGAGTGAAACAACTTCCACCGGATTTGGAAACTTGTCAAATTTGAGGGGCAATCCTCCAATTTAGGATCCAAGGAATCTTTGAGTGGCCCGATCCAGTTGCGAGGAATTTCCTCTCACTGGCGGCTCGCCGGTGCCTCACGACATCACACTTGGGCATGCAGAGGGGCAAATCTTTAAAATTCTCCCCCTTACACCTACAATGCCCACTGCTCCTGCTTGCTCTCACTCATCTTTTGCGGTACATTTCACTCCATCATAGCTGGTCATTCCAGGCCCGACCATGCTCATTGCCTGCCAGTCCACGGGTTGCGCTTTGGTCAAGCATTGTGCAAGCATGTTGTGCGTGCTGTAATGCTGCCGCAGTACCTGCCCCTTTACAACAATTTCCCGTGAGTAGTGATAACACATATTGATGTGCTTTTCCCTCATGTGATGCGTCGGGTTGTTGGTCAGCAAGATGGAGCCGATGTTGTCCTCTTGCACCACCGTAGGCTCCTATGGCGGCACGCCAAGCTCCCCGAGAAATCTGCGGAGCCACACCGCCTCCTTGATTGCCTCGGTCTCTGCGATGTTCTTAGCTTCCACTATGGAGGTGGCAACATATTCCTCTTGCTACTGCACCATGAGACTGCTGCACCAGCGAGGAAGGACACGTAGTCGGATATGGACTTCCGCTTGTCTACATCGCAAGCGTAGTTTGCATCCATACATCAGACCAGACGCAAGGGGTTTGCCCACCCCTTGCCGTTGAGCCTCAAGCACGCATGCCGCATTGCCTGCAGGTAGCGGAGGATGTGCTTGATCGCCTACCAGTGTAGTGGCCCTGGATCGGCCACATACCTGCTCACTTGGCCCACCTCATAGGCCATGTCCGGTCGAGTCACCACTATGGCATACATAAGGTTGCCCAACGCCACTTGGTAGGGTACCCCTGCCTTATCCTTCCCCTCTTCTTTTGTTTGTGGCACCATCGCCATACTCAGTTCACAGGTCATGGAGACCGGACTGCCAACTGGTGTGCACTCCTCCATACCGTACCGCTTCAGCACGTCAGCCACGTACATTTTTCTCAGCCACTCTTTCAGCCGTTGTATGCTCGCCAAATCCGTTTTCCATGTAGAGTGCAACAATCTCATGGAGCTGCTTCTCACGCCACACGTACACATTGTGATCCGAATGACAGGAGTTTTTCAATGAAGATGTTCATCTATTGGTACTAGCACTTGGGCGATTGTTTTAGCCCGTACCAGGACTTCCGCAGCTTGCACACCTTGTCCTCCGGCGCCTCCACCCCCTTTGGCACCTCCATGTAGATCTCTTTGTATATGATTCTATTGAGGAGGGTTGTCTTTACGTCCATTTGGTGGAGCTCCATGTCCTTCGCGGCCGCCACCGCAAGAATCACCAGGATTCTTGTGAACTTTACGACGAGAGCAAAGGTCTCATCGTAGTACTTGCCCTTACGCTGTGTGTATCCATTTGCCAATAGCCACACCTTGTATCTGTCAACCACACCTTCCTTTGTGAACTTGGTCTTAAAGACCCACTTTGAGTCGATGACCTTAGCATCTTACGGCCTGTCAACCAGCTCCCACGTGTCATTTTCTGTGAAGGACGCTAGCTCCAGTTTGATGGCTGCGTCCCATTGATCCCCTTCGGGCCATGCAAATACCTCTTGCATGATGGCCGGCTTTGTTGATGCTACTAGCATGCACCGCATCATGCCGATCCATCGAACGGTGCTTACATCGAAGCACTTCCCCGCTTTCAGCTGCCTTGCACTACGACAGGACAGGTTTGGTGGCGCATTCTCGCTTTGCTATGATCCTCGCAACTTTACACGCTCCGGTGAATCATCGACTGGATGGCTCCCCCAGGATCTCTCTTGCGTCCCGGCAAAACATCACCTGGACGGGCGGCACGTCCAGTGGATTTACCACCAACACCCAATGCGCACTCCGCTGGGAGTGCGTGCCTTGGCACCCTTGGTGCCTCATCCGCCGGATCCTTCCTGTGGATCTCCTTATCAAATTGATTGTCATTAGAGTCCTCTGCTTTGGCTGCCACCACCTATGCACTGTTATGCTCGGATGCCGCATCCTCAACTTTGGCGTCCGCCGGGTTCTTCTCGTAGTCAAGTACCTAGAACCACTCCCCCGTCTTTGGAGATTCCACCACGCCCACGTTGTTGCTACTGATGTAGCTCTGCTGCTCATCAAAATCGACATTTTGGCTGCGGACTACCTCTTTATTGCGCATGGTGTAGAGGCGGTACGCCTTATGCGCGCTCTCATGGCAAAGGAAGAGATACAACTTTTCATGTAGCTCCAGCTTGCTGCCGCGCCTCTGCTCAGCCTGCACCATCGCGTGCACCTTGCACTTGAACAATTTCAGGTGTGCCATACTTGGCTTCTGCTTGCGCCAAACCTCCTCTGGTGTCTGCAAGTTGCTCTTCCCCTTCAACACCACTGTAGGACTCAGGTTAATGGTGTAGCTTGCTGTACGCACAGCTTCTGTCTAGAAGCTTCGCGACAATTCCGCATCCACCAACAGGGTCCGTACCATGTTCAGTAGTGTCTGGTTCACCCGCTCCGCTACGCCATTTGACTGAGTTGAATACTCCATAGATTGTTTCCATTTATACCCTTCTGTTTCATCCACCCGCTACAGTCCACGTACTGTTTGTCATTGTCGTTGCATAGCACTCTGGCCTTCCTATCAGTCTGCCTCTCCACCACGGTGACATCCGTATTGTCCTTCACTTTGTTCACTTTTCAAAACCGATTTAAGTGCTTCTTACCTTCACCCAAAGAATGGCATTTGTTCATATCCAAGGTGGTCACCCATCCTTGTCTTGGATGAATACCCAGGTACTTAGTTTTGCCCACAGTTCAAGTACAAGTCATCTTCTGGCTTGAACGCTCAATATTTGATTTGCGAAGTTTGGGCGTTTGACTTTAGGACCTCGAGAGCCGTCAGATTCCATCTCACCATCTGACGACTGAACGTGAAAAGTGGAAACACCTCTCACAGAGGGCAGTCCGCGAGCGCTTGGAACCAAATCCACGGATGGTGTGTATTGGAGAGACCAGAACGCAATCATCATCTTTTAAAAAAATTCTGTTTTTCACCTAAAGCTATGCAATGTCTCAAACAACCTCAGTTTTTTACAAGGTTAAAGTGGAAGCACATAAGACGGAATTTCAACAAATGGGACCAGCAGTTTTTAGAGTGATCATCAAAGCCACTTGATAATTTTTTAAAGAGCACATGGGCGTATGAAAACAATTAGTTTGCATGAAAGTGAGTTCCAGTGCGATACTCCTTCAGCCGGTCCAGGGCCTTGCCTTTCTGCTTCATGAAGTACACTTAGAGTTTTTTTCTATAGTCATCTTTGAAGGTGACAAAGAAATGCGCGCCACTCTTTGATTCCATCTTGAATGGTCCGCACACGTCGTTGTGCATGACCTTAAGCAGGTTTGAGATGCAATTCACGTTCTTGTCGAATGGTTTGCGCCACGCCTTGCCCAAAATGCAAGGCTCACACTTTTTGTGCTTTGTTGTATCTGTTGCCTCTTTTGCATTGTCGATGAAAAGGCTGCGTACAGGCTCACACTTTGCCATGACCTTCATGATTGCTGGTGAGGAATGCCCCAGTCGTCGGCGCCAGAGCTCCAGATTAGCTCCCACTCCTTTGGCCAGGTTGACGGTGCGTTCCTACAAGTCTGCTCAGATTGTCGCCGCGGGGATCACCTTGATCTCCATTATGTAGAGGTCTTCCTTGCGCTTAGCCTCCAGCATGGTATCACCGCCACCGTCATTCTGTACAACTGCCCTCTTTCTCCTGAAGAGCATCTCGTACCCCTTGTCCTTCATGCAGCTAACACTTAGAATGTCAGCCAAACCGGGTATGTGTTGTACTTCCTTCATGACGCGCTGCACCCGCTTCCCACCAACCACCACCTCCACGTCCACTTCTCCTGGGCCAGCCGCCAGCTTGACCTTGTCGTTCATGAACACCATGGACTTAATGAACTTGGTGTAGCTGATGAAAACACCTTCTTGACCTGGGTGTGCTTCTCCGCTCCGGAGTCAAAGCATCGCCGGTTGGCCCTCTTGACGTGGTGGTTTTAAGTGCCATTGAGGAACGTCTTCTTGCCTTTGGCGTCCATGCTGCCAGCCTTTGCCTCCTCAATGCACTCACTGGCCCAATGGCCCTCCTTGCCACAGTTATGATAGGCATCCAGCTTGCCGCCCTTCTTGCCGCCGCCATTTCCGCCACCTCCTTTGCCCCCGCTTCCGCCTCTACGTGTTTTGGTGATGATTGCCAATGAGGAAGACGAGGACTCCCTGCAGCTCCACCGCTGTGCCTCATTGCGGATGTACTCAATGACCGTGCCATAGGTGAGCTTGCCCTCTGTCCATCCTCCCAAGACGGTGATGAGAGGGCTCCACCTGTCAGGAAGGGCAATGAGGAGGGCCATCGCCTGCAGTAGCGTGTCCATCTTCCACCCCATTTTGTTGAATTTTGAGGCAAGCGACTCGAACTACTGCATGGCGGAGATGATATCATCTCCCTCCTCAATTCTCACCATCATGATTCCCTTTATTACAAAGATTTTTCTCGCCTGCAACTTGGATTGATGGATGGCGTAGAGTTTTTGCCGAGCCTCGGCTGCCAGCTTTCATCCCTGGAAGTAGCCCTATTGCAACTCAGCCGTCCCGGAAACCATCAGCATGAGCACCTATGTGTTCTTCTTTACAAAGGCTTCCTTTTGTGCTTTTGTCGTCGTCGCTTCGTCGAGGACTTCTGTTCCCTTCATGACCTCTAGCAACCTCTTATGCGCAAGGTGTAGCTCGAAGTGCCACCTCCATATCCCAAAGTCAGGCCACTTGCATACTTCTGGATGGGATGCGCCTCCTTCTTCACTCTTTGTGCAGTCTTCCACTCCAAGACCTCAGAGTTTGACAGCGATGTCGTCCCTGACAACAATCCCGTCCACCACAAAAGCCGTGAGCGATGTGCAGACCGGTCATGGCTATGGGCCCATAACCCTTTGTCAGAAAACCGCCCCCTGGGTGGAGGCAGTTCAAACGTGTCGGGTCTGAGTCTAAGTGTGAGCTTTCTGATGGGTCTGCACTTGGTTCTCACAGATTTGTCTTTTATTTGCGGGTTTGAGTCTAAGCGTGAGCTTTCTAGTCACCCCCCGCTATGTTTCTGGGAGTGGAAGACAGTTGTGACAAAGTCACTGTTATGATGGAAAACCCACAACTTTGCATTAGTTTTTTAACATGGACATGATCTGAAAATTTGTAGGGCTAATCATGAGCTCTCCAACGCACCAAAATGTGCACAGTTTGGATCACCGTAGCTCCCGCTACGTCACCCAAAGCACGGCACCCAGCTCAGTCGGCGGCGCGCATCATGTTGCCGACCGAGGCGCCCTCACACATCACGGACCCATCAAAATGCCATTCAGGAGGCACAGTTTTCCCAACACGTAGTAGTGGTGCCCCTCGCATCTTTGGGGTGTATTTGGATGAGTTAATAATCAAGTTTTGTGATGGGGATTGATGTGGTTCGAAACCTGTTCGCGGACGTGCAGTCGAAATTTTGACTGTGTCCCCGAGTAACAAACGTTCTATTGAGTTTCCGATTCAGAGCCAAGATTTTGGCCTTGTCCCTTAGCAACAAGCTATACTCTTGAAACCCGGCGGATCGTTTGCCGGAGCAACTCGGCGGTCCTCCGGGGCAAAAACACCAGATCTATTTTGGTTACTCGTTCTGGTCGATTATTCACCGGCAGTCAAACCGCAGCCGACTCTTAGAGCCACCGCGCACACCCAAACTTTGGAAGTCCATAGCTCCCTTGCTACTTGTCCGATTCCGGTGAAACAACTTCCGCCAGATTCAACAACCCGTCAACTTTTAGGAGCAATCCTCCATTTTAGGATCCAAGCAAACTTTTATCCTCTGGATCTATCTGCGAGGATATCCTTCTCAGTGCCAGCTCGGCGGCGCCTCTTGGTGCAGCACTTGGGCGTGCAGAGGGGCATATCTTCAACATAGACGAGAAGCTTACCTGCCACAACATCCCAAGCAGGTCACAATGCCAAAGCAGCCAAGGCAGCAAAGGCTGCTCTCCTTAGGAAACTTCCACGTTTAAGCATTACATGGAGAGTAGCCAAAGGAGTCTAGACAGTTGCTCATTCTACGATTGTTACAACCAATGCAACCAGTGCAGCCAAACAGCTTAGAAGCCGGTTCTCTTATGGGTTGGTGAACACGCAGATGACCTCTTCCCACAAACACATCACACAGGTGACTGACACACATGGAGCTCCCAGCCATCATGACAGTGGTTACATTGGTGGACTGCAAGGCCAAGGCGTCTCGTCCAGAATGCAAGGGATTTTTTTGCCCAAAGAGATTCTATTCTGTTCAAGCTAGGTGCCATGAGCTGTAGACTATGAAGCATGCGTATATCATAAAAATAGCGTACCATGGATGTGGAGGGGGTGACGTGCACCCACATACACTCGTGGCCGATGTGGATGTGTGTGTGTGTGTGTAGGAGTTGTGCATGTGTGAGTAGTAGCATGTGTGTCACTGGGTTATTCATCCCTTGCGGGTCAGGTTCAATCCCAGGGTGGCCGCCGAACCCCATGCAAGTGGTTTGCGTCGCTGTAAGTGGCATCATGCCTATTCCAACTACCACTTCCTTCTCATTTGTGAAGATCGCTAAGTGTTTCACCTCTCTCCAACCCATGGTGTGTTTGTCCTCCCGCATTTCTTCATGGCAGTGAGCCATGGAACACACGCATCTACGTGCTGAATTCTACTCCCTACAGCCAGATCATCCAAAGAAACCAAGGAAATTACCCGGGTTTAGTGCAGCAGCAGCTAATGTTGTCCAGACAGCCCAAGCCCAGCTTAGTATCCAAGGCAATCCATTTGAGGCGGCATTAGCCGAAGCAGCCAAGCCAGCCAAGCAAATCAACAACCAGAGCAGCAAAGGCAACCCAGGTGGCTGCCTCATTTTCAGGCAGTGGCAGCTACAAAGCTGGTTGCAACAACAGCTGAATCATCCAAAGTTGTTTTGACACATCTAAGCAGCAAGGGTTACCTATCAACCGTACCAGTCCAGGCCGCAACTCCGCAAAGACAAGTGGAGACTGAAGTATCACGCTTGGCTAGAAGTGGGGTCCGTGGCACAAAATCTGGGGATCATCATCATAGGAGTCAGCAGTCCTTGCATGCTGAATAATAGTGCAACCAGTGAGGCAGCACCCACTAATCCAGATTTCAAATCTGTCGGAACATATGCAGCCTCCCGGGAGTCAGCGCATTGCACAAGGGTGTACCCTTTATAGCACTGAGGCTAACGTTTGTCTCAGTGCACGCAATCATGTGTGTATCTTCTATTAATCAGTCTTGCTCCTTGACTGGCAGTGTAGTTGCTTCAACCAGTACGAAGATGCCATTTGTTTTGAGGAGCCCACATTCATTCCCACTATGGCTAGAAATCAAGAGTTAAAAAATAAAACAAATTTAGCGCTAAAGGACAGATTCATCCTCTCCCTTTTTGGGTGCGGCGTTGTGGAAATATCCTCCTTGTTTACATCCTCCCCTTTCAACTGCTCCAGCTCAACCAGAGAGGGTCCGCAAGGTATCAAGCTAGAAGGTTTTTAATCCATGGAGGTCTGACATAAGTTGGTCCTGGTGATGACCTCTTTCCATCTGGCCACTTTTTGCTGTAGCCGGACTGCCAAGCCATTTTGAGCTTTGTGGCCCTGTGAAATCATCTTGGTTTTTTTTACTCCTAGAGATACTGTTTGCTATTGCAAAGCGGGTTGGTCCAAACAGTGGAGGGTCCTCCAATGTTTCCGTGTGATTTTTGTTAGTGTATTCCATGAAGATGTCCACCACCATGACTAAGTTATCTCCTGAAGGACCCCGTGCACGTCTTGTGGATGTTCATCCCTAATCACGTGCATATTGACAACAAAAGCTACATTCGAAGATTTTGAAAATATGGAATGTGTCCTATGTGCCATACGTAGGTTATTGCGGCCATGGATCTGCATTTCATGCTTTTGCATCGCATGTAAGGAGGTCTATTCTGCAGAACCAATAATGTTTTAAGTCTATCCTTCAAATAGTGTGGGTAATTGGATCTGAAAATGCATGGTAAGATGTAGGTTCAGATATTGATCAATTTTCCAGAACGCTTCACTTGACAGCAAGATATCTCTGGCATGCATGAGGTTCCATATTCTAACACTTCATGTACATGTAAATTTCTGAATTGATCAACATTGTTTTATTTGCATATTCATGTACACATGTGTGTTTATACATGCTTCTGGAAAAAATAATCCATGTCAAGTAGTCTACAACTTATGATCACCTTCCAACCTAAATGAAAAAATGCAAATATTGCAAAGCAGTCAACCTTCTAAGTTGTAAGGGAATGTTGTTCAATGAAACATTTGGGAAAGCTTATCCAAGTGGCCCCAATACACCCTTCACGCATTGAAATAAATGCATTTCTTTAAAACACATTCAAGAGGTTGATGCCATGCACATGCAACATGTTGTGCAGTGGTGGGATCGTACCATAAAAACCGGATTATTAGGTTGACAAGTGTGATTGCCAAGACTTCCCTTCTAGAGTAGGGTTAGGAGAACATAGAAACAATGTGTGGTTTTACCAAGTTTTACGATAAAATTAGGGGAGCGGGAAGATTCTAAGTAGAGCATGATTAGGAACTTGAAAACACCTCTGGCCATTCAAAGCATATGGATGTATTTTGTGTGGCATCGATTTCCAATGGTGTAATGTTCCTGTTTCTTCTGAGTTGTGCCCAACTTGGGCAATAGACGCACTAGCAGATGGATAATGGCTGTGTTGATGATTTTGCCAGTACTTTTCTAAAGGGAAATGCTTTGTGTGTGTGTGTGTGTGTGTGTGTGTGTGTGTGTGTGTGTGTGTGTGTGTGTGTGTGTGTGTGTGTGTGTTAAAGGTATGTTCTTGGTGTAATTCACACATAACTTACACATGCATCATAGATTAATCTGGATTAGAAACATGTTGAAAAAATGGCTTCATTTTGCCCGTTAGACACAAGATCCCAATGCTGGGGCTCATGTGCAAGTAAGCAAATGAAAGAAGTTTATGTTGCATGATTTTGAGGAAATTCCTCTGTTTTTATTTTAAGAATCTTGCAAGTACGGTCTGCTGAATGAGACCTGACTCTTGGTGGACTTTTAGCTCATGGACACGTTTTTGGGCTGTAATGTTCAAAGTGGTAATATTGTGTGCCTTTTTACTCCAACAGGAAGTACCCACAGATCTGGTTGTCCCTCCTCAATAAGTAAACGGGGAGGGTGGGCAAAACATAGGCTTGTTTTTGTGCCTAGGTATTCCCCACTCCCCCCCCCCCCACTTCAGACCGTTGCAGGGGAGAAGAAAAAGGGGTGGATTACAATATCCATGCTTAGACTCTTACTTGTCCAGTTTTGTTGAAAACTGGTTGACACTGAGTGGCTCCAATCAACTTATAACTGCAGTCCGATTATAAGGCCTTCCACACCTCTTCTCTGGTATTCCACATGTGAATTTTGACCACATGAACCCACCTTGTCCAAGTAACCCACATTGACTATCATTCCAATATCCCTGATCCACTCAACACTGGAATGATCCATGATCCTCATCCATCGTAAAATTCATTTGTAGACCTGATCCATACTTAAAAGAAGATGTCTGGAAAGGCTCATCCCTGCTTGCCCTCTCAATGTCTGAAATGCCAAAAATAGGTCTGTCAGTAATAGGTATCTAATTTTCACTCCAATGATGTATCCAATGCTATCATGAGGGAACCAATGTATAGGCTCAAGATAGATTCCTCATTCATCTCTTCATGGCATGTTCTCTGTGTACACCCTGTCTTGCTCAACTTAGGTTCTCGAGGGCTGAATTGAACCTCCACAGTTCTTTGGTGCTGGGATAGGCCCTCAACCTCAATCGGTCTCGACCAGAGGAAGAAAGAATATCTTCTGAGGAGCAAACATGGATTCCTATGATAAGTCAAACCCAGGCTTCTGTGGCCTTCTGGCTCAGGTCCACATCAACAAGAATAGTATGGTTTCCACCATTCCTCTTCTACTACAATATCCTTCCATTATAAAATAACCTTCAAGGGATCAACACCCAGCAATCAATCACCATGCAAACCTAAGAAGGTGATTGCACGATGAGTTTTCATCAACAACAGAACTCCCCAAGCTGCCACTCTTGCATTGTATTGAAAAAGTCCTGAAACAGACACTTGGGGCTCCCCTACTTGCACTCCGCATGCCCAGAAATTCCCCTTCACCATGTTCGGGAACTACTCCAGCACCCTCACTCGCAGCTCTGCAGTGATCCTCCTCGTCCATGGTCTCTGTCCGCCTCAGATCCTCATGGATGGAGGAGGCATGTCACTGCATGCTGGGACTGGAGTCGGTTTCATGCAAGAAAGAGGGGGGTGAGGTCCCCTGCACCCACCAGGTCTAGCCCGCCCAGCTAAGTTGGAAGCTGCATCTGCCGCTCAGCATGGGTGACTGCCAGACAATATCTGGTCCCCTGTACTTCATCGGGTTGCAACAGCTGATGGAGGCAAGATCCCAATTTCTTGTCAAACTGCTGCAACGAACAAGTCCACCACTCAGGTGGGGGCTTCAAACACGTGAGATGCTGAAGCCTTTGTTTGGTACACTCCCTCAAGATGCTGCACGTAGCCTAGGCATCTGGCATGTTGACGAGCTTCTCCAACATCCCCTTCACCTCATTTACTTCCACATCCAAATGCACTCAGAAGAACCCCTTTTTCTCGATCAGACTACCAAGATCACCATCTGGTCCATCGCTCGTGGGATTCCCACAATGCCCCCATGAACCTGATCAATCCTCGTCATTAGGTACATCTAGCATTTGCGGGGCTCAACCTCCATCCCCACCACTGCCAATTCCCTCTCTCGCATTGTAAACATTGCTTCCAACTCCTACAATGGACCCAGCAGGTACGTTTTGTCCGAGTACGCCACCACCCGTCGCGTCCCCCCCATCACTGTCTGTACAACCTCCAGTGTATCCTGATGCACCAAGGCATAGAGGAAGGGGCTGATGGGTTCCCCCTATTGCACCCTCTTTCTGACTGGAGCACGCACGATTGAGCCCCCCTACTAGTATAGATTTGAAGGCTGGTCACAAAAGAGGACTAGTGCTGGGATCAGCAACTCAAATCCCCCTGCCCGTATTGCCTCAGGTATGGCTGCTCGCTCAACCGAGTTGTATGCATTCTTCACATCTATACTCACCAGCCTCCACTCTGCCTGCTCATCCAACTGCTCCATGATGGTGTGGACCACCGTGTCTCCTCCTGCCACTACTCCCACCCCACCACCTGTTGTAGCTGTGCCAACGCCCTCTCCATCTCACTCATCCCTGTGCTCGCCATCCATCTCCATAGCAAGCTTGGGATTACCTCCCACGCCACAACTGGCTACACACCCCCATCAAGTTTCGCCAACGTGATAAATCTGCTTGCTAGTAGGAAACCCCAAGCGTTAGGATGGAGCTGTCTCCGACATAAAGAGGCAAGTAGCTGTGCCAACAGCCTGGTGAGAGGCTCATCTCCCACCACCACCTACCGAATGTGGTTCAGCATCATCCCCAACTTCTGATGTTTTCAAATAGAGCCCTTCGTACCCCAGCTGCATCTGGGAACCAATCACGAGCCTGCCATGCCATCTCTACCACCCATGTTGGTATCGGCCGCTCCTTTGTCGCTTGCTTTGCCCATACCTCTCCCAACTCCTTTGGTCCAGGTGGCACCAATCAGGTACTGTCCAAAGCATCACATGCTTTGGAAGTGTTCCCACGGTAGAACTTGATGACCGCCCTCTGTAGTCGCTGCTCCCTCGCATTTTCCTCTTTATGGTGCAAGCGACGTGGTGGTGGTGTACGTCCTGCCAGGCGTGAATATGCAACAACCCCTCTCCAAAGATCCTTGCACTATCCTGTTGGAACCAGGTGGCCAGTAATCTCATCCAATCAACGTCTGTGTCACGCCTATGCTGTGGTCGCCTCCTGAGGATGAGGCATGGAATTTCCTGGAGTAGTAGAGGACCTATGGAATCTATGGGGTGGGAGCTGTACTACACCTTGGGCACTGCCACCACTCCTTGAATGGAACCCAATGCGCATGCTGGGATCCTTGAATAAACAAAGGAGAGTAGTCCCTCCACACCATACAGTTGGCTCCACTCTAGCCCCTATGCCCATCACCATAGGTGCTCCTAGTGATGGTTGTTGCTCTCCTCTCCACTCGTGCCATCTGCTGCCTGCTGTTGTTGCTAACCTCTACCTATGGCATCCTATCAAAAACCTATCCCTCCTCTCTGGGTGCCCTCTGAAGCTACATCCATCCATCTCAGTCCTCCTCTCCCCTCTGTGGTGCTACCCAGGACTCCCTCCATGGTCCGACCTGTCGCATCTGTCGCCATCCCTCTCTCCTAAAGCTGGTCCCGAGTGGTCTCTCTTGCCTAGTGTTTGGCAATTGTTGCACCTCTACCACCGATCCCCGGTCCCACGACTTCTCGTTCTCATTGCTGTCCGCCGTCCCTATGTGCCATCTACTCCTTTCTCGGCTGATGATCTCATCTTTGGCTCTTTGGGCTCGCTGCTCCTCCCTCTCCCCTTCTCTCTGGTGGTATCAGCAGAAACAGCTCTTGAAGAATCCACCAAGACTCTATGTCTGCGCCCTCACCTTCGTTCCCTAGGACCTTGGGTCCATGGTCGGGATCACTCCCTGTCGTGGCCCCATGGGGAACCTTGTGGCCTGGGTGACTCCTTACCCACCAGTGGAAGTCCTCCTCCACCTGCTCATCGCCCTGACCACTCCTCTCTCAACCGATCTCCCTGTGAGGAGGAATCTCCCTCCTAGCTCAGCTCCCCCTCACAATGGACTCACTCTCACTGGGCATGCGATTCTTGCACTCGTCGGATCTGCCGTGCCTCTCGCTACACCATAAACTTCTCCTGTATCCTCCAATGGTTAGCCTACCATCCCTACATCCCTAAAATCTACTCTGAGTCCGCCAGACCTGCCCCTGGTGACAGCCGTCCTATTAGCCACTCCTGATGCTCCCGGGTGTCATCACTCCGATGCCCGGTCCTGGTGTCTCCGTGGATGTGGTTGGTTGCTTCTGTCGCTCCTCTACCCCCCTCTTGGATCTGCTGCTGTACTCCTCCAAGCACCAGCCCCTATGTTTGTAGCCACTGTGTCCACTCATCGATTGCATACTCTTCCCAATAAACTCGTATCCCATCCATGGACACCATCATGGCAGGCCCCATCGCGGGGGAGTCGTCTTGCTCTCTCCACCTTGTGCTCATTTAGTTTCATCCCCGCCCCTGCCTATAGGACTCGTCGCCTCTCTTGGCCTCCCTCCCTCCCCTGTGCTCAGTGGCTGATTCTACCCCGGTATGTGTCCCGCAGCTGCTCCGACAGTCTTCTTTGTTGAGGCCGACCGTTACCCCTCCGCATGGGCCTCTGTTTGATCAGTCATCCGTATATGGCCTGTGCAGGTGCCCATGCCCCGCTCTTACTCTGGTGGCTCTGCCACCCCTCCCGCTGCGGTGCCCATCCCTGATGTGCTCGGCGGCACCCAATTTGACTTGTGACTGCCTGCAGCTCGCCGTTTGCCGGTTGCCTCCACCCCTCTCCGGTGCTCGAAGCCTCCTCGACTTCTCTGGCCCTCCTTTGTCTACGTCATCTTCTCGCTCCCATCTTCATGCGCGTCCTCACTTTCCTGGCCGGCCTGGCAGCCATATCAGGCCCACGAGCCCTATCCATGGTACTATCACTACCATTTGCTCTGCATCCACCCTTGGCGGGTGGATCCCTGCATCCTCTTCTTCATGTCTCTCATGTTGGGTCTCTTCGTCTTCCTTTTCTCTGTCCTCCTTCCCTCCTCACCCGGTGCCTTTCCCCCATCCCTCCTCTGTCCCTGCCCATCTTCGCTATCCTTGTCATCGCCCCTTGCACCTTATCTGCCTAATCTGGCCGCACCCCCTCCGCTCCTACCACTCACCTTGGTGCTATGGTCCCCAGCACCGAGGACATCCTCCCCTGTTTCCTCTCCTCTCTCCTCCCCCTCCCCACCCTCTCTCCCCTCGGCCAATTCTGGTGCATCTCTCCCGTCTCGTGTGTCCATGATACCTGCCACCGGTCCCCTGCTTCTCTGTCCCATAATTATCCCTAGCTCCATCTGGTCCTTCCCCTTGTCCATATCCATGCCCTCCTAAACTGTTGTGTATCGTCCTTATAGCTGAGCCCCTTTGTCCTCCAATCCCTATCCCCGCCAGTATCTTGTCCACTTTCAAGGCCCCTACGAGTTCCTGTGGTAGTCTCTGGTACTGATCCAATGCTCCCAGTGTCACCCCGTACAAGGTTTCGCATCCCCTTACAACCTCCCATCGTGCTCATTTATCCTCTTGCTGCCCGTACTCTCTCTCCCAAGCCTGGGACACTAATACTGACTACACCTCTCATGTAGCCTCGCATAACTCTGGGAAGCGTGATTCTGACACAACTTACGCCACTTAAACCTGCTGCAACTCCTGCCAGAGAGCATTCTTCTGGCTTTGGAGGACATAGAAGTGACTGTCCATCACCTCGTCATAGCAGATTAACAACCCTCAAAACCTGTCTCTTGTATCCTCCTTTATCGCTCCGTATGCCAAGACAACCTCCTCCCATAAGGTCCCGGCTATGTCCGTCTACCCGCGATGGTCGCGTGCATCCTCTTGTTGGTTTTGGTTTGTCGGCCTCCTATCTCCCGCTACCTTGCAGCCAGGGCCAGCAACCACCTCCTTCATCTGGTCCTGATCCACCTCTTTGAGTCGTCCCCTGGTAGGCGCTCCCTCCTCCCTCTCACCCACCGCCCTTGTTCCCTCCTGTCCATTTGTTTCCTTGTCTTTCCCTTTTCCTTCTCCTTTTCCCACTGGCTATGGCCGCTTTTCCTTGCCTTGCCGAACTGCATCCTTATCCTTCATCTGAGTCCTTGACTATCCTCCCTTGGCTGTATCCCTCCATCCACACTTCACTCCACCCGTATGCCTCTCACCTCCACTCTCATCCAACTACTGTCCACCCCCAGTCCCAACATTTGTGTCGCGATCTTGACACTCTCTAGTCTCAACCAGTGCCTCCATGTTCTGTATTCCACCTGTCTCTTGTCCGCTCTTGGTCTTGCTTGTGATGACCTCCACCCCTTCCTCTTCGTCTGCTTGCCTCCCACGTGTTCTCTTTTCTCGGTCAAACTCTATGCTTTTTGGGAGCTCACATGCTCCCTCCCCACTCCCCTGCTGCGGCACTTGTTTCCGTTTTGCATTTTCTGTTGAACCCTGTTGTCGCATCTCATTGACAGTCCACCACCTCGCCCTCTCTTGCTCTGCTACCCGGATCTCCGCCAGTTTCTTTTGCCGGCTCCGTGGTCCATTCACTGTCCTCTTGCATCTGCTGTGGGCTGGTTGCAGTGGTGGTTTTGGGTTGTTCTGACCCCTTGCACTTGATGGTATGATCCTCCGTCCGTGGGGTTGTGGGTGCTTGAAGGTGGGTTTCTCCTGCTGGTGGCGTTGCTTCCTTCCCCTTGTTATCTCCCCTGTTACGCTTCTCACACTTGTCTCAGCTTGTGTGCCAGTCCCCTTCCTCGTTTTCTGACTCGTATTCTCTCTCTCTCTCTCTCTCTCTCTCTCTCTCTCTCTCTCTCTCCCTCTCTCTCTCTCTCTCTCTC
>SZWC01001700.1:80099-90636 GCA_023375785.1 Penium margaritaceum | reverse complement strand
TCACGCTCCGCCTCGCGTCGCCATCGTCCATACTTCCTCTCCTTCGTGCGCACCGCATCCTCCAATGCCACTCCCGGCCGCTCCGCCGACCTCCTCCCCAGACTCGGCCGCTGCGGGTCGGCGATGACCACGTCCATCACGAGTGTGTGTCCTGTGGCTGGGTCAAAGCATGTGATATCCGGACGCCCCTCTGGTAGCAGGCCTATGTGCTCGACAGTCACCCCGCCCATCCCGCTCTCGCGTACCACTGCTGCCAACTCTCTCATCACTGCATCATGGACCGCCTTTGTACCCCCTCCCTGGACACATCGAAGGGCGTGCTGCAGTGTGCATGGGTGTATAGGGCTCCGCTCTACACACGTGCACGCCGGTGTATGGCATAAGTGTGCAATGGGGAGCCCAAGGAGAAACCTGCACGCCACTCTCCAGTCCTCTTGTGCCATGTACAGCCGGTCGGTGACGGACCTGGGATGTGCCAATAGCCAATCCCAGCTGTGCTCCCCCTCTACCGCTGTGAACCGCTGCAACTGTGGGAGTGCCTCCTCTCCACCCAACTCCGCTGCCATCACCGATCGGAGCTCTCCAAGCTGCCACTCATACACGTCGTTAGACAAGTCCTGGAAGAGGCGCTTGGGGCTCCCTTGCTCACACTCCGCCAGCTGTGGGACCTTTGCTTTTACTGCATCTGGGAATGCTTGCAACGCCTTTTCTTGTAGCTCTGCGAACGTCCCCCTCGTCCATGGTCTCTGTCCTCCTCCCTTGCCCTCTCTGTTATCCTCGGGACCTCGTGGATTGAGGAGCCGTTTCACCGGGTGCCAAGACTGTAGGCGGCTACATACAAACGAGACGGGTGCGAGGTCCCCCGCACCCGTTAGGCCGCGCCCACCCAGTCGGATCGGGAGCCGTGCCTGTTGCTCAGCATGGGCCACTGCCCGACGCTCTCTGGTCCCCTGCACCTCGTCCAATCCCACAAGCCAACGGATGCAGTCCCCCACCTTCTCGTCAAACCGCTGCAACCGGCTGGTCCACCACTCTGATGGGGGCGTCAGCCGCGTGAGATGCTGGAGCCTGCGAGTGGTACACTCCCTCAAGATGCTGAACGCAGCCTGGGCATCTGGCATATCGACGAGCGTCTCCAGTATCTCCTCCACCTCGTGTACTGCTAAGTCAAGGCGCGCTCGACAGAACCCCTTTGTCCCGATCGGACTCCCCAGAATCACCATCCCCTCCATCGCTCGTGGGACCCCCGCAATGCTCCCCGGCGCCTGGTCCACCCCTGCCGGTTGGTACAGCTGGCATTTGTGAGGCTGGACCTCCATCCCCACCGCAGCCAATCCTCCCTACAACACAGTGAACGCTGCCTCCAGCTCCTGCACTGGGCCTAGCAAGTACGTGTCGTCCAAGTACGCCAGCACCCGGCCCGTCCCTCCCATCACTGCCTGTGCTGCCTCCACTGCGTCCTACTGCGCAAAAGCGTAGAGGAAGGGGCTGATAGGATCTCCTTGTCGCACCCCCCTCTCCGATTGGAGCACGCATGGTTGGGACCCCCCATGATAGTAAAGCTCCAAGGGTCGGTCGTAAAAGAGGGCCAGTGATGGGAGGAGTCGCTCGAATCCCCTCGCCCGCACCGCATCGAAGATGGCTGCTCGTTCAACCGAGTTATATGCGTTCTTTACGTCGATACTCACCAACCCCCACTCCGCCTGCTGGTCCAATTGTTCCATGATGGTGTGGACCACCGTGTCCCCCCCTGCCGACACTCCCACCGCCTGCTGCAACAGCGCCAGTGCTCTCTCCATTTCGCTCCTCCCTGTACTGACCATCCATCTCCATAGCAGGCGTGGATAGATAGATAGATAGATAGATAGATAGATAGATAGATAGATAGATAGATAGATAGATGGATATATAGATACATAGATACATAGATAGATAGATAGATAGAAAGATAGATAGATAGATAGATAGATAGATAGATAGATAGATAGATAGATACATAGATACATAGATAGATAGATAGATACATAGATAGATAGATAGATAGATAGATAGATAGATAGATAGATAGATAGAGAGATAGATAGATAGATAGATAGATAGATAGAGAGATAGATAGATAGATAGATAGATAGATAGAGAGATAGATAGATAGATAGATAGATAGATAGAGAGATAGATAGATAGATAGATAGATAGATAGAGAGATAGATAGATAGATAGATAGATAGATAGAGAGATAGATAGATAGATAGATAGATAGATAGAGAGATAGATAGATAGATAGATAGATAGATAGAGAGATAGATAGATAGATAGATAGATAGATAGAGAGATAGATAGATAGATAGATAGATAGATAGAGAGATAGATAGATAGATAGATAGATAGATAGAGAGATAGATAGATAGATAGATAGATAGATAGAGAGATAGATAGATAGATAGATAGATAGATAGAGAGATAGATAGATAGATAGATAGATAGATAGAGAGATAGATAGATAGATAGATAGATAGATAGATAGATAGATACATACATACATACATACATACATACATACATACATACATACATACATACGTACATACATACATACATACGTACATACATACATACATACATACATACATACATACATACAAACATACATACATGCATACATACATACATACATACATACATACATACATACATACATACATACATACATACATACATACATACATACATACATACATACATACATACATACATAGATAGACAGACGGACAAACAAACACACAGACACACAGAGTGACAGACAGACAGACAGACAGACAGACAAAAAGCTAGAAAAATCAAAAGATAGACAGACATATAGATAGATAGACCAACAGATAGACAGGAAGACACATAGACAGAGGGGCAGGCAGACAGACACACAGACAGACAGACAGACAGACTAACAGACCGACAGAGAAACTGACAAAGAGAAAGACAGATAGACAGGCAGATAGACAGAAACATACACATACAGACAGACAGACAGACGGACAGACAAACAGATCGAAAGAGAGACAGACGGACAGACAAATAGACAGACAGATAGGCACATAGACAGATGGACAGACAGAGGGATTGACAGAGAGACAGAAAGACAGACAAACAGACAAACAAACAGACAGACAGACAGACAAATAGACAGACAGACAGACAAACACACAGAAAGACAGACAGACACACAAACAGACAGAGAGACACACACACAGACACACAGACAGACAGACAGACAAACAGACAGATAGACAGAGAGAAAACCAGACAGATAGACAGACAGATAGACAGACAGACAGACAGATGGACAGATAGATAGATAGATAGATAGATAGATAGATAGATAGATAGATAGATGGATGGATGGATGGATGGATAGATAGATAGATAGATAGATAGATAGATCAATCTCATTCAATGAACTGTGAGTTGACATGTGACATGCAAGTTTGAGATCTCCACCACAGTGGAATCACCGAAAAACACACAAGCCACCGATATCCTGAGAACACAATGTAAGGTTTGGCACATAGCCCTGAACTTGCACTCGCCATCCTGACAAACTCCACCTGTCCCTCTACCCCCGCTCCACAAAGCAAAGGTCTACAACAGATGGTCCCTCATCCCTCCTATACAGCACTCTCCATGCCCTGGCAATGTCCTGGTCAAGAGACGTGTCCGCTGCCCGCTCCGCGGCCCGCCGTCACAACTGCTGCGCCTGTGCTCGCTAAAGGGCCACTGCCATGTGCTGGTTGAGGAGGGCGCGTAGTGGAATCGACATCCCTGCGGTACCTCCTTATCGGGCCAACCTTCGCTCGGTCGCCTCTGATGATGTCCGTAATACCTTGCCGAGGCCTCGCGAGAAGGCCCCCAAGGTCTCCATCGCGAGAGACAAACTCCATATGGTCGCGCTCTGCCTCACGTTGCCATCGTCCATACTTCCTCTCCTCCGTGCGCACCGCATCCTCCAATGCCACACCCGGCCACTCCGCCGACCTCCTCCCCAGACTCGGCCGTTGCGGGTCGGCGATGACCACGTCCATCACAAGTGTGTGACCTATAGCTGGGTCGAAACATGTGATATCCGGACGCCCCTCTGGTAGCAGGCCTACGTGCTCGACAGTCACCCCGTCCATCCAGCTCTCACGTACCACCGCTGCCAACTCTCTCATCACTACATCGTGGACCACCTTCGTGCACCCTCCCTAGACACATCGAAGGGCGTGCTACAGTGCGCATGGGTGTATAGGGCTCCGCTCTACACACGTGCACGCCGGCGTATGGCGCAAGTGTCTAATGGGGAGTCCAAGGCGAAACCTGCACTTCACTCTCCAGTCCTCTGGTGCCATGTACAGCCGGTCGGTGACGGACCTGGGATGTACCAATAGCCAATCCCCACTGTGCTCCCGCTACACCGCTGTGAGTTGCTACAACTGTGGGAGTGCCTCCTCTCCTCCCAACTCCGCTGCCATCACCGATCGGAGCTCCCCAAGCTGCCCCTCATAGAAGAGTCAGACAAGTCAGACAAGTCCTGGAAGAGGCGCTTGGGGCTCCCTTGCTCACACTCTGCCAGCTATGGGACCTTTGCTTTTACTGCATCTGGGAATCCTTGCAGTGCCTTTTCTCGTAGCTCTGCAAACGTCCCCCTCGTCCATGGTCTCTGTCCTCCTCCCTCGCCCTCTCCGTTATCCTCGGGACCTCGTGGATGGAGGAGACGTTTCACCACGTGCCAAGACTGTAGGGGGCTACATACAAACGAGAGGGGTGCGAGGTCCCCCACACCCGTTAAGCTGAGCCCACCAGCCAAATCGGGAGCCGTGCCTGCTGCTCAGCGTGGGCCACTGCCCGTCGCTCTTTGATCCCCTGCACCTTGTCCAATCCCACCAGCCGACGGATGCAATCCCCCACCTTCTCGTCAAACCGCTTCAACCGGCTGGTCCACCACTCTGATGGGGGCGTCGGCCGCGTGAGATGCTGAAGCCTGTGAGTGGTGCACTGCCTCAAGATGCTGAACGCGACCTGGGCGTCTGGCATGTCGACGAGCGTCTCTAACATCTCCTCCACCTCGTGTACTGCTAAGTCAAGGTGCGCTCGACAGAATCCCTGTTTCCCGATCGGACTCCCTAGAATCACCATCCCCTCTGTCGCTTGTGGGACCCCCGCAATGCTCCCCGGCGCCTGGCCCACCCCCGCCAGTAGGTACAGCTTGCATTTGTGAGGCTGGACCTCCATCCCCACCGCAGCCAATCCTCCCTGCAACGCAGTGAACGCCGCCTCCAGCTCCTACACTGGGCCTAGCAAGTATGTGTCATCCAAGTACGCCAGCACCCGACCCGTCCCTCCCATCGCTGCCTGTGCTGCCTCTAGTGCATCCTACTGCGCCAAAGCATAGAGGAAAGGGCTGATAGGATCTCCCTATTGCACCCCCCTCTTCGACTGGAGCACGCATGGCTGGGACCCTCCCTGATAGTATAGCTCCGAGGGCTGATCGTAAAAGAGGGCCAGTGCTGGGAGGAGTCGCTCGAATCCCCTCGCCCGCACCGCCTCGAAGATGGCTGCTCACTCAACTGAGTTACATGCGTTCTTCACGTCGATACTGAGCAGCCCCCACTCCGCCTGCTGGTTCAACTGTTCCATGATGGTGTGGACCACCGTGTCCCCCCCTACCGACACTCCCACTGCCTGCTACAATGGCGCCAGTGCTCTCTCCATCTCGCTCCTCCCTGTAGTGACCATCCATCTCCACAGCAGGCGTGGAATCGCCTCTCCCATAGCGATCGGACGTACCCCACCATCGGGTTTTGCTAAGGCGATGAGCCTGCCCGCTGCAAGGAAGCCCCGAGTTGTGGGGTGGAGTTGTCCTCGACATAGAGAGGTGAGTAGTTATTCCAACAACCTCGCGAGCTGCTCATCCCCCACCACGACCTGCCGCAGATGGTCCAACGTTAGGCCCGTCGGCCCTGCCGCTGTGCCTCTGCTGCTGTCTAGCAGGGCCCTCCGCACTCAATCTCCATCAGGGAAGCAAGTAGGGGCCCGCTTCGCTGCCTTTGCTACCCACGCTGGTGTCGGCCACTCCTTTGCCGGGTGCTTCACCCGTAGCTGCGCCAATACCTCTAGTCCGGGCGGTGCCAAGGAGGTATTGTCCAAGGCATTGCATGCCTTTGACGTGTTCCCTTGATGAAACCTAGTCACCGCCCTCTGTAGTCTCTGTTCCCTTGCCTCCTCCTCTTTGTGACGCAGGCGCCGTGGTGGTGGTGCGCGACCTGCCGGCCGAGCATGCGCGACGGCCTCACCCCATAACTCCTCCCACTGTCCTTGGAGGAACCGGGTCACTAGTGGTCTTACCCACTCAGTATCTGAGCACCCCCGATGCTGTGGGCGCGTCCTGAGGAAGAGGCTCGGCATCGCCTGGAGCAGTAGGGGCCCTGCAGCATCCATGGGGTGGGATGTACACCTCACCAAGGGGACTACCACCGCAGCCCAAACTGAGTCCAACGCGCCGGATGGAACTCGCGAGTACATAAAGGGGGGGAGTACCTCTGCCCCATACAGTCGACCGCACTCCAGCGCCTCTGCCCACTGCCACAACCGCTCCCAACGTTGGCCACTGCTCTGCTCCCCACCCATGTCAGCCCCTGGCCGTTGCTGCTGCTCGCTTCTGCCTGTGGTGCCCTGGTGGCTGTCTCCCCTACCTCTCGGGGCAACCCCTGGTGCTACAACGGACGGTCTTGGTCCTCCCTTCCCCACAGTTGTGCCCTCCCGAGGTCCTCCTCCAGGCCATCCTGTCGCACCTGTCGCCATTCCTCTCACCCGAGGCTGGTCTCTGGTGGTCTCTCTCTCCAGCTGTCTGGCCACTACTGCACCTCTACCCCCAATTCCCGGTGCGACGACCTCTCGTTGTCGTCGCTGTCCCATGTCCTTCTCTGCCATCAGACCCTCGCGCGACTCTCGGTCTCACCTGTGGCCCTCCGGTCCCACTGCTCCCCTCTCTCCCCTCCTCTATGGTGGTGTCTGGGGGAACAACTCTCGGAGAAACCGTCCTGCCTCTGTGTCTGCGTCATCTCCTGCACTCCCCTGAACCCCGGGCCCATGGTCATGGTCACGCCCCTCCCGTGGTCTCCTCGGGGACTCATCGTCTCCCCGTGGATGTCCTCCTCCACCCGCTCTGTCACCTGGCTGCTTCCCTCGCAATCGGTCTCCCGGGTAGGAGGACTCTCTCTCCTAGCTCTTCTCCCTCTCGCGGTGGGCTTGCTCACGCTGGGTCTGCTGTCCTCGTACACGCCGTACCCGACGCGCCTCTTGCTGCGCCGCCCGTCGCTCCTGAATCCTCCGCCGCTCGGCCTGCCAACCCTCCACCCCAAGGATCTGCTCCGGGTCCGCCGGGCGAGCCTTGTGCCTGTCGCCCTGCCATCCACTCCCGGCGCTCACTGGCGTCCTCGTCTTGATCCCCCCTCCTGGTGTCCCCCTCCATACGGTGAGTTCCCTTGCGCACTTCTGCTGTCCCCTCCTGGATCCGTCGCTGAACGCCCTAGAGCGCCGACCTCAAACAGTAGCCCCGATGGTGGTAGCCCCAATGTCCACTTATCGACCGCTGGTTTTTTTCCCGTGAACCCGCATCCCATCCAAGGGCACTTCCATGGCGGGCCCCATCGGGAAAGCATTCCTCCGTTCTCTGTCCCCTTTGTTCGCGCAATGTCGTCCCTACTCTTGCATATAGCGCTCATTGCCTATGCTAGCCTCTTTCCCTCCCCCGTGTGTGTTTGTCGATCCACCACTCGGGTGTGTCTCACAGGTACTCCGCTGGTTATCTCTTCCGGTGAGGGCTGTGATCCATCCTCTCGCTCCGGTGCCTCTCCCCCTCCCTCCGCTGTGGCACCCGTCCCTAATGAGCCCGGTGGCACGCGGTCTGACTTGTGATCACTTGCCTCCTTCCGTCTCCGAGCGGCCATCGCTCCGTCCCCTAGACCTTGAGCTTCCTTGCCTTCCTCGGCCCTCCTACGTCCACGCCGTCTCCTTGCCCCCATCTTCATGGGCGCTTTTCGCGCCCCTGCCGGCCTGTCCTTCATCATGATCAGCCCTCCGGCCCCCTCTGTCGTCCATGGTACTATGGCCAATGTTGGCCTTGTGTCCCCCCTTGGTGGGTGGACCCTCGCACCCTCTTCTCCTTGCCTCTCCTCTCGGGTCCCTTCCTCTTCCTCTCCTTTTTCTTCTTCTTCCTCTCCTTTCTCCTCCCCCTCCTCTTCCCCCACTGTCTCTCCCTCCTCCCCCCTCTGTCTCCTCCCGTCATCCCCCTCCTCCTCGTCACCTCCTGCTCCTGATCCGCTTGCTCCGGCTGCCCTCCCTCCGCTCCCTCCGCTCCCCCCANCTTCATGCGCACTTTTCGCGCCCCTGCCGGCCTGTCCCTCATCATGATCAGCCCTCCGGCCCCCTCTGCCGTCCATGGTACTATGGCCAATGTTGGCCCTGTGTCCCCCCTTGGTGGGCGGACCCTCGCACCCTCTTCTCCTTGCCTCTCCTCTCGGGTCCCTTCCTCTTCCTCTCCTTTTTCTTCTTCTTCCTCTCCTTTCTCCTCCCCCTCCTCTTCCCCCACTGTCTCTCCCTCCTCCCCCCTCTGTCTCCTCCCGTCATCCCCCTCCTCCTCGTCACCTCCTGCTCCTGATCCGCTTGCTTCGGCTGCCCTCCCTCCGCTCCCTCCGCTCCCCCCACTCCCTTGGGTGCTATGGTCCCGAGCACTAGGGACCTTCCTGCTTGTCTCCCCCCTTGCATCCTCCTCCTCTCCTCCTCTCCCCTCGGTCGATTGCGGTGCATCTCCCCCGTATCCTGTCTCCATGGGCCCTGTCGTCATTTCCCTGCATGTCTCTCCCGTCCTAATCACCCACTCCTTTCCGTCTACTCCCTCGGCCATATCCACGTCCTCTCATTGTGCTAGGCCCCATTCCTCTAATTCCGCTACTCTGTTCTCCAAACCCTCACTCACGTGGTTAGTTCTCTGAGACAGTGCCCACTGCACAGTCAGCGCCCCCGCGAGTTCCCCGAGTCCTCTCTGTTGCTGGTCGAGCACACCCAGTGCCGCATCGCGCAAAGACTCGCATCCCCTTATGACCTCCCATCGCGCTTGCTCGTCCTCCAGCCGGTCTCGGTCCCTCCCCCTTGCCTGGGCTGTGACTACCGCCTGCACCTTGCGCGTAGCTTTGTTTAACTCTTGCACACGCGATTATGACACTGCCTGCGCCACCTGGACCCGTTGTAGTTCCTGTAGGAGGGCATCTGTCTGACCCTGGAGGCTGGTGAAGTGGCAGCCCATGACCTCGTCGTAGCGGACGAACAGCCCTCGGATCCTATCTCTGGTGTCCTCTTGCATCCCCCCGCATGCCAGGACCACCTCCTCCCATTGTTTTTGCGCCATCCCTACCCACCCTCGTTGGTCGCGGCGGTCCTCCCGTTGGGGTGGGTTTTTCGGGCTCTTTCCTTCTACTCCGCTTTGGCTTGTGTCAGCTCCCGTTGTCTTCCTCCGGTCCTTGTCTATATCCTCCGGGCCCCTCCCTAAGGGCTCCACCTCCACCCTCACCCCTACAACCTTTGTGTCTACGTATCCGCTCGCCTTCTCGCCGTTCCCCTTTCCCTTTCCGTTCCTGGCAGGCCGTCGTCCCTCCCCAGTCCCGTCCTCTATACCGTGGTCCTGCCGCTCCTTAGCTTCACCCGGTGTCCCGCTGGCTTGTAACACTCCTGTCTCTCCCATTTTCTCCTTCCTTCTTGCTACATCCTCCTCCCCTATGTCCTCCTCGCCTTGTCTCCCAAGTATGACCTTTTCTCGGTCCGCCTCCATACTCATCGTGGGGCTACCATCCCCCTCTCCCCTCTCCAACTATAGCTCTTGCTTTGCCTCTCCAAAGTCCGGTGCCGCCTGCTGTCGCGCCTCGCTGACCGCCCGTCGTCGTGCCCTCTCCTGCTGTGCTGCTCGAATCTCTACCTGCTTCTTTGCCAGCTCCGTGGCCCTTCCACTGTCGTCTTGTATCTGTTATGCGCTGGCCACAGTGGTGGTTTCCGTTTTTCCACCCCCTTGAACTCGACCGCCAGGGCCTCCGCCGGCGGGGTTGTGGGTGGTTGGAGGGGGGGGGGTTTGTTGGAGGTGATGGGAATGAGGGCAGGAGCCTGGGGGTTCCCTGGAATGGGATGATGTGCTCTATTTTTTTCCTGATTTTTTTGTGTAAAAATCGGCGCCGTTGGAGTTGCTTTTGCTGAGGGAAGGAGTTCGGTTGTTGTCGGGTACCCCGGGTATTCTAAAAATACCCCCTTTGGGTATTTCGTAAACCCCCCCTTCGGGTGGGTACCTCGAAAAAATCGAGGGCCCCCACCGGGTGGGGGCTCCTCTCCCAGAGGAAGCGAGAGGGGACCCCCCCCCTCTTGTCTCTCCGATGGCCAGGATCGACGGCCCCAGGGGGTCGTATCCTGGGCCGTCGATCGGCCAGGTGCCCCCCCCCCCCCCCCCCCCCCCCCCCCCCCC
>SZWC01001700.1:54279-68412 GCA_023375785.1 Penium margaritaceum | reverse complement strand
GGGGGGGGGGGGGGGGGGGGGGGGGGGGGGGGGACTCCCTGGTCCAAGAGACCTCCTATTTCCCTTCCTTCATGGCCCTTGTGCCTTTGGACCCCATTGGAGTCGAAATTGGACCACCGCAGGGGAATTATCCAGTCACCCATGACGCAGACCCAGATTCCACACACCGACCACCCGACCTTCGGGAGGGGCTATCTTTATGAAAACTCACTCAAATCGAGCGATTCAAAGCTCAATCTTGCATGGAAAAATCTAATAAATTCAAATTTGCAATCAGAGTAGATGTTTGACTACTCCCTTGTGGCCGAACCAAGGAATTGATCCACAGCAGCCATTGCAAGGGGCACAGTTTTCTAACAATCTCCCACTACACCACAGCCATGATGCCCTGTCCTTGAACATCTTCCATGCTCTGCTTCTCGGCCAAGCTGCTACTGTGAGTAACTCTCCTCTGCTTCCCTGCACCAATCACAACACATAGCACCAATCACAACACATAGCAGCTTCCCTGCGACTTCTCCTCTAGCAGCCGCCTGTCTATCACTACCGCCTTGCAACACGTCCTTGATGCGCATGCCTCCCCCTCATGGAGAGATTTTCTTGTGTCGGTCCCTTGGTCTCAGCTCCCTCGCCGCACTCTCTATGCACCTGCGCCCCCTCTCTAGAGAATGTGGAGAAGCGGAGGTGCATGTTGCATGCATCATCTGCCTGTTTTGCTGAGTTCAGAGGTGCCGACACACCTGCCGCATCCTCTGTTGCATGCCCCTTGAGTGTTTGCCCTCCTCCCTGAGGACTTGGAGCTAACGACACCTTGACCGCACCCTGTGACATGGTCCTCCGCTCAGCCACCATCGCCCCCTGATGAAACTCAGTAGTACCCTCCTGGCCTACCATGTAGCTGCGGTCCACCATCATTACCACTTGGAGCGCGTTTTGCTCTTGTGAAGAGCTCAGCAACTTGCCTTTTCTCTCCCCTTGTTGCACAGCTCTCTGGATCACCTCCGCTCACTTTTTGTATGGCACACCCACTGCCCGGCCTCTTGCCACATGGTGCTTTTGGTCGTGGTCTGCTGCTACAATGAGCCCCTCAGGCTCAACTTGAGGAATAGCCCTCATGCCGTCCTCTCTCTGCTGCTTGGTCCTTCATGCCGCCACCAAAGCCTCCTCTTGAGACTTGACGAATCCTTTTCTAGCCACTTCGTGGTCACAGCTCACCACCTGTACAGCTCGGAGCCTTTCATCCTCGGGTTGAGAGCACGTCGTCATGCCGCTGCTCTCCTCCTCCTCCGGCCCTAAAGTGGAGCCTTGCACATGCAACACGCCAACACCCGGTACTGGCCTTTGAGCCGTAATTTTTCGGTCATCTCGTTGGTGCAGTAGCTCCCCCTTAGCCTAGGAATGGAGCCCCTCGGACTCCATTTCAGGAAGTGCCTCCATGCTGCCCTCCTTTTGCTGCATGGTCCTCCGAGCCACCAGCATTGCTCCCCCGTGGAACTCGGCAGCGCCCTTATGGCCTGCCTTGTGACGTCGGTTCACCACTCTTGCAGCGTTGGGCCCTTTTTGCCCATTGAGAATGGCTGACCGTTTTCCATCAATTCTCTCCCTTGGCTGGTCTACTACCTGGATACCTTCATTTGCCTCCCCCTCAGGATTTGCACCCATCAAACTGCTTCCCATGACATGGTGTGCCTTGTGGTTGAGGTCCACCAATCTAGCCCAAACGGTTCCATTTATACCGCCCGCTGTGCCCTCAGGCCTCCCCTTCTTGGACGCAACTGCAACCGCTTCCTTACTCCGATGGTTTCCCACGTCAGACTCACAGCTGCTCCTTGTGAGGACGTTTGCACATACCAGGTACACACCTTTTTTTTGGTGCACCACATGCCACGACACGCCCGCTGCCCTCCTCTTTTATGAGGCAGCCCTTCCTTGTGAAGGTCACTTCAAGTCCCTCCTTGATGAGGCGACTCACGGAAAGCACCCCATTCACCAAGTTAGGCAGTTGGAGCTTACTCTCCTTGGTGCCCCTCTTCTTAGCCGACTCCTTCACCCTCATTTTGCCTCCTTGGAGCACATCACTTCTGTTGTGATAAACGGTGGCTGTCCCAATTTGGTGCTCAACCTTCAGCTCCCTCTTGGAGGTTGTGGAGGTAGCATGCCCAAGGCATGCCTCGTGGTCCTTGACCACATTAGCCCTCACGGATTGGAGCTAATCACTTCAGCACGACGTGGTCATGACTGCATCGGCCTGCTGTCCTCTCCCGACATCCTTGTCGGAGTCCACGGCTTCCGCTGTGCACGTCGCTTTCCTTTGGCCCCTCTGGCCACAATTGTAGTAGGCCCCCTTTTGGGACCTGTTGGTGCTTCCTGGCTCCAGACATGCCTGCCGCTTGCCTGCCTGAGGTTCCGCCATCTCAGCCCCCTTCAAGGAGCGTATGGATTTGGCGACTGCCACGTTGGTCTCCTGTCCTTCTGGCACCTCTCTGGCCAGATGCACAGCTCTAGTTGTGCATGTTGGAGAGATGCTCCTCACCATGGCAAGAGTGACTCCAAAAACGAACACCAAAAAGATAAGCCCAAGTGGCTTAGTGGTTAATAATGTCCACCTCTAGAGGCAGGGGCCCGGGTTCAAGCGCCACAAAATGAGTTTCTGCCTTGCCTCAAGGGAGGTGGAAAATAGATGCCAGGAAGCTAGCTCAACCTCTAGAATCCCTCCTTGAGGTTCTAGAAGGCTAGGTGACGGTCCAGAAAGGTGGCACACCTTCTAGAAGGGGTGACTTGCCCTACAAGGCATCTAGAGGTGTCTTGGCCTTCTGGATACCTTCCCTCCTACTAGAAGCAAGCTGAGGAATCTAGGATGGGGCAGAAGCTCTTATAGGAAGGAAGGAATGCCTTCCTAGGTGGGAAAAAGGACAGCCTACCAAGGGCCACTCTAGAAGTCATAGAATCTACTAGGAAGCTTCAACTCAGGCATGCTTTGGTGTTCTGGAAAGCTTAGATCAGTGGCTATAAAATGCCACTATTTCTGAGCCTTGATGAAGATTTCATTCCCATTCAATTGAGTCCAAAACTATTGCCAAACTCTCTGAATAGTTTTCTGCCATCCTACGAACCCGTTGCCTCCACAGTTTCAGTCTCTCCAAAAACAGTTGGTGGTGTGAACCAGCCACTGCTAGGGACCCTCTAGGGTGCACACTCACCCTGAGGCCAACAGTGCAGTCCCGTCTCTAGTGGCCCTCCTGGCCACAACGATGGGACTATCCCTTCTTGGCACAACGTGGACGCTTCCCTTTCTCCCCTTGATTGCCCTCGTCTCTGTGAGAGTGGACGACTAGGGCTGGTGCTGCTGACAACGTCCCTTGCTTTGCCCTGATGGATATAGTCCACCGGTGACTGGCCACTTGTCCTGCCTCTTCGCTCGCCGAGTCACTTTGCTGAAGAGAAGGCGGGTCGTGTGTAGAGCAGAGCCTCTCACAAGCTTCTGATGCCCATATGCATCGTTGCAATTGTGCTTGTTGTGTCAGACTGAACGCCAAAGCTATCAGAGCAAGCACCTCTTTGTTGCGCTTCTTGACCGCCTCCACCTCCTCGGCCGTTGCGGACACCGCAGGAGACACTTCTTCACCATTGACCAGCTCAAGCAGGCTCTTGTAGTTGAGGAAGATTTCAACTTGCCACTTCCACAAGGAAATTTCCCTCCCATCAAAGTCAAGGGGGATATTGCAGCTGCTCTCTTGCTCTGTCGCTGTTGCCGTTGCTTGTAGCGGTAGCGTGCGCGTAGAGTGTGAGGGTCCTCCTAGGGCATGTGGGCCCGTAACTCTCTGTCAGAAATTCTTTCCTGACTGTGGCCTAGGAGGATTAAAAGCACCCTAAAGGATGCTTTTCCTTCTGTGGAGCATGCTGACGCTAGTTCAGTAGCCAATGCACACCAAGGTGGAAGAGTATGAAGTCCAAGGATCACAGTCTGGAGTGGGCACAAATGAGCCGCAAGCATTTGCAGTCAATGGAGGTGGAAATGGTTGCTATTCACAGTAAGATTACATCAAATTCTTGTATCCTACGATCAGATGTTTCCAATGCATGCAGGAATGCTCAAAATGGAGCAGTAGAGCCTCTGCTATGGCCGTCAAAGTAACCCATGGTGGAGCCGTCCACCATGCCCACGAACGGAGGTGACGGGAGGCGCTTTGACGGTGACCTGTCGAAGCGCCCTTCCTGGCCTTCAAACGTTGCGGGAGGCTCTCCCTAGTCAAGGAGACCTCCCATGTTCCTTCTTTCATGGCCCTTGTGCCTTTGGGGCCCATTGGAGTCAAAATCAGACCACCGCGGTGGAATCATCGCGTCACCCATAACGCAGAACAAGATTCCACCTGCCGACCACCTGACCTTCGGCCGGGGCTATCTTTCTGAATACTCACTCAAATCAAGCAATTCAAAGCTCGATCTCGCATGGAAATTTTCAAGGAATCCAAATTTTTAATCAGAGTAGAATTTCTATCATGCAAGATCGAGATCTGACATGTTCCCTCAAAGCTCCCCTGCTGCCGCACCTGCTTCCCTTCTATATCTTTTGGTGAACCATGTTGACGAGGCTCCTTGACCGCCAGCCTCCTTGTCCCCTCTTGCTTTCTTGGCCGAATCTCTGCATATTTCTTTCTCCAGTTTCGTGGCCCTTTCACTTTTGTCTTGGATCTACTATGGGCTGATCACAGTTGTTGTTTGGGTTGTTGCAACCCCTTGAAATTGACGACAAGGTCCTCCACCGGTGGGGTCGTGGGTGCTTGAAGGAGGGTTTCTCCTGTCGGCGATGTTGGCGACGCTAGAAGGATTTTGGTGGTTCCCACAAATGTGTTTGTCTACTCCATGAAAATTTGGGGTTTCCTGATGTAAATATTTGAGGCGGTGGTGATGTTGTGTTGGAACTAGTGCGTTTAGAGGCACCTCAAGGATGCCTAATTCTCTCTAGTTCATGTTACCAATGTTTGGGGCATCCAATGGACACTAATGGTGAAGACTGTGGAGCACAAGGATCACGGATATGAATGGGCAGAACACGTCGCATTCAATAGAACTGAATCAAAACATGTGTTTTTTAATTAGACTAGTGAGATTACATCAGATAGTTTTAGCATGTGATCTAAGCTTTCCAACACATACATGCACGCCAAAATCAGATCAGTAGAGCCCCTTCTAAAGCCATCAAAGTAACCTTTGGTGGAGCCGTCCGCCTTGCCTTGCATGCTAGGCAACGGGAGGCGCTTCGACAATGACCCGTCGGAGTGCCTTTGCTCGCCGAGAAGTCAAGATGAAGTTGACCCTGGTCAAGGAGGTCTCTTTGGTCGGTTAACTCATGGTCTTGGTGCATTTGGAGCTCATTGGAAACGAACTCAAATTACTGGCGGTGGATTATCCCGCCACCCATGGAGGGTACCAGATTCCACCCGCCTAGCACCCAAACTTTGGGCTAGGCTAACTTTCTGAATATTCACTCAAAGTGAGAAATTCAAAGCTCGATCTTGCATAGAAAATTCCAAGGCATACAAATCTAAACTCGGATGAGGTGTTTGACCAATCCCCAGTGGTCGAACGAGGGAACATGATCAATGGTACTGATGGCATGGAGCACACCATGTCAACAATCTCCCCTTTCCACCGCAGCCTTGATACCATGTCCTTGGAACCTGTAGCATTTCAAGCCTCACATTGCAAACTGAGCTCCATGCAGCTCGTTTCATGCCTGTCCTTGGGCTATGCCTTGGTCATGGTGTTGGCGAGCATGTGCTTAGTGCCACAATGCACAATAGCCACATCTCCCTTTGCCACCAAGTCTCCCCGCGTAGTGATGCCGGATCTCGATGTGCTTGGTTCTCCTGTGCTGCACATGGTTTTGGGTGAGGTTGATGGCACTCATGTTGTCCATATTGAGTATTGTTGGCTTCCTTTGTTGTACCCCGATCTCCTTTAGGAGCTGTCGCAGCCACACTACCTCCTTTGCAGCTTTCGCGAGTCTGATGTACTCTGCTTTTGTGCTGGATAGTGCCACATAGTCCTGCTTCCCCCTTGTTCATGAAACTACTGCACCACCAAGCACAAAAACTTACCCCGATGTTGATTTTCTGTCATCCATATCACCAGCCCTGTCGGCATCCAAGTAGCCAACCAACTCAAGGGAGTCTTCACGCGCTCCCCCAGCGAACACGAGCCACGACTATTTTGTCTCCTTCAGATAGGGGAGGATCCGCTTCACCGCATGCCAATGCAGTTGCCTGGGGTTAGCAACATAGCGGCTTATTTGGCCCTCCACAAAGGCCAGGTTGGGTCGCATCGCCACCATGGCGTACATGATGCTCCCCACTACGGACTGGTATGGCACACCTGCCATCTCCTCCTTCTCTTCATCCGTGCTCGATCCCATGCTCGAGCTCAGCTCATATGTGGTTGTCAAGGGTGTGCCAGTGGGGTTGCACTCCTCCATGTTGTAGCTGCGGAGCAATTCTTGCACGTACTTTTCCTTGCCCATCTCCAGTGTGCGTGCCTTGCGGTCCCTCTTGATAGCGACAAAGAGGTAGTACTCGAGCTTGCCCATATCGGTCATTTTAAACCGACCGCTGAGCTGTCGCTTCAGGTTCACCAACTCCTCTATGTCCGGTGACATGAGGATGAGGTTATCCACGTGAAGAACCACGATCTAGTGCAACCCCGGCTGCTTCCGCACATACACGCTTTGATCCGCCTTGCATTGCTTGAACCCAAACTCGGCCATGATTTTATCCACTTTTAGGTACCACATAAGTGGCGCTTTCTTCAACCCATAAAGTGCCTTACAAAGCCACTTACACACCTTCCCCGGAGACGCATCCACCCCCTCTGGCATCTCCATGAGATCCTCCTTGTCCAGGTTGCTATTGTAGATGGTGGTTTTCATGTCCATTTGGTGGACTTCATAGTCTCGCGCCACCGCCACAAAGGGATAGTGCGGATGGAGGCGAACTTTGCCACCGGTGCAAAGGTCTCATGGTAGTGTTCACCCATCCGTTGGGTATACCCCTTGGCCACCAGGTTCGCCTTGTATCGCTCCACCTCCCCCTCCTTGGTGAGTTGCTTCTTGAAGATCCACTTGGAGATGATGATTTTTGTGCCCTCTGACATGTCGATTAGCTACCAAGTACCATTCTCTTCATGGGAGGCGAGCCAAGATTTTATAGCTCCATCCAACTCAGCCCCATCCTTCCACTGCAACGCCTCCTTGACGGTCTCGGGCTCAACTTGCACAATTAAATCTTGAGAAAACCTAGTCCAGATGGCCTCCGCGGCATCGTACCGTTTAACCATCCTCCTTGTGCGTCTGCTTCTCTGAGGATGCAGCTATTCAGGCTGCTGCTGCTGCTGCTACTGCTACTACTGCTCTCCTCTTGCAAGGCCACTCGTACTGCTGGCCTGCTACCCCTCTCTTGAGGACCATGGAGGTGTGGGCTCACTCCCTGCATCCTTGTTCAGCTCCACTACTGCCGGCGCTTCGGACTCATTTTCTGACGTGGCTGAATGCAAATCAGTTGCTCCCCCATCCCCAGGATGGTTCTTGCCGCCTACAGCAAATCGGGCGTTACTCTCTTTTGCGTCCCCCGGCATCTCCTCCTCAAAGAGTGGCAGCCACTCTCCCCACATGGAGAAACCTGATTTCTTGTCCGTCCAACAACTATCCTCGTTGAATGTGACATCATGGTTCTTCACAATCTGCTGCCTTTGTGGGTCGAAGAGCCCATACGCCTTGCTACCGCTCTCTTACCTGACAAAGATGCACTAGCGAGTCCGCGGGTCTAGCTTGCTCCGTCCCTCCTGTGGGTGCACAACATCATTTGCAACACAACCAAATGTGTGGCAGTGAGCCATGTTTGGCTTCCTCCCACTCCACACCTATTGTGGTGTTTTTCACACCCTGGACTCCACGTCTTTAAGTGGCTTTTTCAGCGTCAGGTTCATGATGTACACCGCTGTCCGTGCCACCTCTGCCTAGTACCGTTCCGTAAAGCTGACATTATTCAACATAGACCAGACCATGTTGAGGATGGTGGGGTTTGCCCTCTCGGTGACGCCGTTCTACTGGGGATAATGTGGCGTAGGTTTTTGCCATGCAATCCCCTTTCTTTTCATCCATGCCAAGCACCCTTTGTATTGCCGCCTTTGTCACTCCGAAACGCCTTCACCTTCAACTCCATCTGTTGCTCCATTGCTGCCATGATTTCCTCCATGCATGACAAGAAATCACTTTTCTTCTTGATGTTGTAGAGGTACACCTTGCGGCTATGGTCATCAATGAAGGTGACAAAGTAGTGTGCCCCACCAATCGAGGGCTCGAATAGCCTGAACACATCTGTGTGTACCACCTCCAACTTTGTCCATGCACACGTCCATTTGCCATCAAACGGCTACAGTGTTCCCTTGTCGACCATGCACGGCTCGCACACGGCATTCTTGGCTGCATCAAGGCTCTTGACCTCAAGACCATGCACTACTTCCTTCTTTTCCATGTTCCTCACAGTTGAGGGAGCGATGTGACACAGGTAGCGGTGCCGCAGGTCTAGGTCTCCATCGCCCTTCTTCGCGAGGTGGACGACATTGGACCCTGTCCTGCTGCCAAGGGTCTTTGCACGGAGCAGGTACAAGTTATCCTCTTGCTTTCCACGCATAACCATGTCACCCTTCCCCTCCTTCCGGATGATGACCTCCTTCTCATTAAAGAGTACCTTGATCCCCTTGTTGGTAAGGTGGCTCACTGACAACAAGACTTCCCCAAAGTTGGACATGTAGAGCACATCGTGAATTGTGCTCGTGACAGCCTCCCCTTCCACATTTACCTTGATATGAACGTTTCCTTCACTGGCAGCCAACTCTGTTTTGCCATTGGCCACTGTCATGGTCCCCTCCAAGGCGCCATAGGTTATGAATGCTGTCTGGTTGCATTGCATGTGGCGGCCCGATCCGGAGTCAATCACTGTTACTCCCGGATCTGTCAAGTTGGTGGAGTCTTGCGCCATCATCGCATGGACCTTCTTTCTAGCCTTCCCCGAATGGTCCGACTCCATGTTGGGGCATTTGCGTGCGTAGTGGTCTTCTTTTCTACACACGTATTACTCCCCTTTCTTTTCACCTTTCTTGGTGCCCTGCTTGGCACCCTTCTCCTTCTTGCCTCCCCCTCCACATTGAGGACGGACAGCATAGGCAGAACTTGATGGTGCCCCGCTCTCTCTCCCACTATGCCACATCCATTCATTGCGGATGTACTCAGCCAACTTTGGTTACTTCAGCTCATCGGCAGACTAGTTGCCCACTACACTGATCATGAGAATCCAACTGTCAAAAAAAGCCAGGAGGAGGATCATGGCTTGCAACTGAGGTTCAACCTTCCATCCATTGGCTATGCACTCGATAGTAAGGGACACGATCTGCTACAAGATCTCCATGATGTCTTTGCCTTTGGTGGCTCAGAGGGTGACGAGCTTCTTGAAGACAAAGAGCTGGTTTGCAAGGTTGGTGGAATGGTACATGGTGCAATGCTTCTTCCAGGCATCCGTGGCCTCTGTACATCCTTGAATGAGTGAACGATGTGTTGGAGGCAATGCTAACACCAACAAGGCAAGCGCCTTCTTGTTGCACTTCTTGTACTTGTCCACTTCTTCCAGTGTCGCAGTATCCGGAAGGGCGTTTTTTTCACCCTTGACCAGCTCCAGAATGCCCTTGTCATCAAGGTAGACCTAAAACTGCCACCTCCACAAGGGGAAGCCAATCCCGTCAAACTTCGAGACGGCGCCGACGCTCTCTTGCTCTGCCATTGTCATGGCGCGCGGCGGTAGCGTGAAAGTTGTAGAGCCAGGGTCCTTCTAGGCACGTGGGCCCATAACCCTTTACTGGCACTAGTGGGTGTAGAGGTACCCTGAAGGATTCCTAACTCTCACTAGTTCATGCTATCAATGTTTGGGGCAGCCAATGGACACTAATGGTGAAGAGTGTGGAGCACAAGGATCACGGATGTGAGTGGGCAGAACATGTTGCATTCAGTAGAACTGAATTAAAACTGAATTAAAACACGTTTTTGTTGCTTCAACCAGTAAGATTACATCAGATGATTGTATCTTGTGATCTAAGATTTCCAACACATCCAAGCATGCCCAAATTGGAGCAGTAGAGCCCCTGCGACGGTCTTCAAAGTAACCGTTGGTGGAGCCACCCACCTTGCCTTGCACGCTAGGCATCGGGAGGCGTTTCGACAATGACCCGTTGGAGCAACTTTCCTAACCCAGAAGTGAGGTAGAAGTTCACCCTATTCAAGGAGGTCCCTTTGGTTGCTTTATTCATGGCCCTGGTGTATTTGGAGCTCGTCAGAGATAAACTCGGATCACTGGCGGTGGATTATCCCGCCACCCATGGCGGGTTCCAGATTCCACACGCCCAGCACCCAAACTTCGGGCTAGGCTAGCTTTCTGAATACTTGCTGAAATTGAGTGATTCAAAGCTCAATCTTGCATGGAAACATCCAAGGCATCAAAATAGACAGTCAGATCAGGTGTTCGACCAATCCCCAGTGATCGAACCAGGGAACACGATCAATGGCACTCATGGCAAGGAGCACACCATGTCAACATGTTGTATTTGGGGTTGAGATGGCTGGTTGTTCTGTTTTCGAGTGAAGCCCTTGGTATTCCAGAAATACCCCCTATGGGTACTTCAACAAAGTCCCCCACAAGCGGTCTGGTTCAAACCAGGCCAAGTGAGGGGTGTCAGGGAGGGCCTTCTTTCCCTGTTCCGAAGGCGAGGGCCTCTCCTTGCTTCCTCTATGTCCCATGTGCCGCATCCGCAGTGGTCCTGATGTGGAGCCCTCTCCAAGGGCTACCCGTCGGTACCCTCTGGACATGGAATGGCGTAGTGTATAGTTCTGGCAGTGTGGGCGACATGGACGGGTCGGTGAAATGGCGTGAGCAGCCGCTAAGGCACGCCATGTGACAAAACCGGCTCGTCCGGCCCGCGGAGGCCTGCTGATGTGGCAGGCACATTCTGACAAGATCCTGGAACCTGAGCTGTCTGGGACCACCCTTTGGGAAGTCCTTTTGAGAACCTCCTACAAATCTGCCACTCGCGACTTTCTTGCACAATAGATCAATCTCATTCAATGAAACTTGAGTTTAACATGTGACACAGCAAGTTCAGAGTTCTCCACCAAAGTGGAATCAACAAAAACTAGATGCCATCATCCAAGTACACAATCCATCACCCAAAACATGGGCTTTAACTCTGAGTATCTGATGTGACAAACTCATCCAGCCAATCTACTCTTCCTCCACAAAGCACAGATCCGCCACCAATGGCCCCTTGTCCCTCCTATACAGCACTCTCCACGCCCTGGTGATGTCCTGGTCAAGAGAATTGTTTGCCGCCCGCTGTGCAGCCCGCAATCGCAGTTCCTGCACCTGTGTCCACTGGAGGGCCACTGCCATGTGCGCGTTAAGGAGGGAGCACACTGGAACCTCCAACCCTGCAGTACCTCCCAGCCAAGCCAGTCTCTGCTGGGTCATCTCCGAAGATGTCCGCAGTGCCTTGCGGAGGCCTCGCGAGAATGCCGCCAAGGTCTCCATTGCGAGGAAGATAAACTCCATGTGATCATGCTCTGCCTAGCATTGTCACTGTCCATACTTCCTCTGAGTACCCTCACCACATCCTCCAGAGCCACTCCCCGTCGCTCCGCCGACGCCCTCCAAAGACTCAGCCGCTGTGTATGTGCAATGACCACTTCCATCACAAGCATATGACATGTAGCTAGGACAAAGCAAGTAAGATCCAGGCAACCCTTTGTTACTAGTCCTCCACGCTCATCTCTCACTCTGCCCATCCCACATTCTTGTACGACTGTTGCCAAATCTCTCATCACAGCATCATGGACCGCCTTGGACACCTTGGAGGGTGTCCCATAGGGTGCCAAAAAAGTGATCAAAGTGGGTTGCTTGATAGACATCATCAGGAACAACAGATATAGAGGATTAATTTTTGATTCTGTATCACTTTACGGAGCTTGATTTGGAGTCCGTTCAAGGGAGATGTAGATATTTTAGATTTGGGAACAGTGGGTCCATTTCAAGTGATGGCTCCTGCGCTACCAACACCAATGACGGGTAGAATTATTGGCCAAGGAGGCTTGGAGTGGCCTTCAAGGTTGAAAGATGGCAGGATGAACTCTAGGAAACCTCATGGAAGGTCCCCACCAAGATTATTGGTTGTGCACATGGCAATGATGGTGATTCTCTTGTGTGAGAGTGTGACTTCCGGTCATCCCGTTAGGCTAGGAGTGTGCTAGGAATTGAACTTTGACAGAGTGGTTCTTCCAGCTCCATGCACCAAATGAGGCACACTTAGGCTTCTTAGAAAGCTGTCCTAATTCTTTTTCTCATCCATGAGTTAGAGGAGCCATTTGCACACACTACTTGATTTTACACGCTTCCATGTTTTTGGTTGCAACTTGTCTCTAACATACATTTGGTCCTGCCTAGCAACTCTTGGTGAGCCTGATCACCTCCTTGAGGCATCTCTTGCATGTTGGTGTGTGAGAGGGGTTGTTCGTGGGCCAGTGTTTCAGTCAACATGGCAACACCCCCCTTTGTGGTGGTCGGCATCAACATCACCAAGTTCGAAGGCAAGAACCTCTTCAGTTGGTGCAACAACATGAAGATGGTGAAAAGGGAGAAGGGACTCTTGGGCCACATGAGTAAGGCTGACCCTGTTGAAGCCTCCCTCCGCTGCCGAGGCCAGTACCCACTGCAAGAAGCGGGACCCCGCCCTCGCCACCATCTATCTCCACCTCGCCAAATGGCAGCAACTCCTTGTCCGTGGCATCCTTACACCAAAAGAGGCTCGGAACAAGCTTGAGTCCACTTTTGCTTCCAATTCAGTCCTCATGGACATGCATCTGAGTCATCGCTTTAACATCATGAAGATGGATGAGTCGGACTCCATGATTGACTATCTCGACATGGTGAAAATTTTGGCTGACCAGTTTGTTGTAATTGACGACCCTCTCAAGGAACGGTTTCTCATGGTGACCATTCTCTCCGGCCTTCCAAGCAGCTACACTCCTCTCATTGCTTCCCTAGACCAGTGTGGTGACAGGATCTCACTTGATGATGTGGAGGAGAGCCTGCTCTTCAAGGAGGAGCGCCGCAAGGAGGGAGAAGGAGGAAGCAAACTGGACGTAACCCTCATCACCAACATGAGTCATGGGGGTGGTGCTCCATCAACCAACGGTAGTGGAGGTGGAAGGAAGAAGAAGGGCAAGTGCCACTACTGCAAGAAGTCGAGCCATTGGGCACGCAAATTACGGAAGAAAAAGGCAGACTTTGCGACTGGGGTGGGAGCGGGGAAACAGTCCAAAACCTCCGCCAAAGCCACTAATTGGGAGAGTGGATTCATGAGCACCATCCGAGTCTTGCACGTCTTTTTCAGCACCACCTTGTTCTGGATCATTGACTCTGGAGCCACTCGGCACATGACTTGTCGCCGGGAGTGGTTTGTCTTCTACACCACTGTTGAACCTCAACGAGTGTACATGGGTGATAATCATGTGCAGATGGCAGTGGGAGATGGTAATATTTCGTGCTTCTGTCCAGGGAAAGCACGTGGGACATCGTGTAAAGGAGGTGCTCCATGTTTTGCGGCTGGCAGCTGGCTTCCTCTCTTTTCCCCCTCTCATCTCCCAAGGCCTGCAAGTCCGCTTTGAGAATGGTGGCTGCACCATCTCAGCATGTGTGGGCTAGGTGCTTACAAAGGCGGAAAATGACAATGGCCTCGACAGTCTTTCTGTGGCATCGGAGGAAGGGATCTGCCTGAGCGATAGCTACGAGAGTGGGAGACAATGACATCGCACTGTGGCATCGCCGACTTGGACACCTCGGCTTTGCCGCAACCATCTCCATGCGGCAGATGGTACACGGCCTGCAGCTGAAGGAGGTCAAAGCAGCCCGGTGCATCGGCAAGCAAGAGCTACATCAAAGGGAAGCAAGCGTGCTCTCCATTCACTAGGGAGGGGAAGGTGGCAGGTGAGCTTCTCTTTCTCTCTCTCTCTCTCTCTCTCTCTCTCTCTCTCTCTCTCTT
>SZWC01001699.1:199869-228710 GCA_023375785.1 Penium margaritaceum | reverse complement strand
GGGGGTAGGGAGATGCTCCTCCTGGTTGGTGAGGGAGGCCAATGGTGGCGGTAGGGTGTGGAGTGCTAGAGGTGCTCTTCAGGCTGTTGCTGTGTAGGGGTCTGAAGTGCACTGATGGGGGTTCGATGAGAACTGCCCTCGTGGACAGCGAGCCATTCCCTGGCCTTTTCTCCCTTTCTTCTCTTTTTGTTGGGGGAAGGTGAGAGGCGCAGTCAGAGTGAAGCAGGAGCGAACAAGGAGAGCCAGATGAGCATTACTTAACACTGCAGGAGTGGAATGACCTGCTTTCCTACCGTGCAAAGTTCTGAGGTGTTTGGTGGAATCGCGGTGTACAGGTCCATCAAGAAGGTTCAGTTTCGATCGCAGGAATTTCATTCAAGCCACTATCAGCCGAGGTGGATGC
This sequence comes from Penium margaritaceum, assembly GCA_023375785.1. NCBI lineage: Eukaryota > Viridiplantae > Streptophyta > Zygnematophyceae > Desmidiales > Peniaceae > Penium > Penium margaritaceum. Next base: position 228,307 of record SZWC01001699.1, on the reverse strand, counting down.
TGGTTGTGGAGTCTATCCGGAAGTCATTAACCTTCCAATCATCAATCTTCATTTTGTCCCAGCCGACTGACATAATGCATCTACTGAAGATGAATTTAGGCTAGACTGTCAAGTGATGGGGTCTCCTACCACTGCCCATCCGCAATGGGCAGGAGCAATGTCAGCATGTCCCTTGTGCGATAGCGACATCCGCTACACCTTTCGTGGTGGCATCCACACCTCTGTGGGCCCTTGCAGCTGCAGTCGGTGTAGCAGCCTTAGCAGCCACGCTTGTTGCCGAAGGTGCATGTGCGAGCCGGCATGAGGTGCTCGTAGCCATCAAAGCGCTCGCAGCCATCGAAGCTCCCGCGGCAGTCGTCGCGACCCTCTGAGGTGCATTGCACCCTTGCACGTAGTGCAGTAACGTAAGCCTCGATGACCATGCATTCACCCTCTTGATGAAGTGGTGGCGAACCCTATCACTCTGAAATGATGGCCTCTCTCGGGCGATCAACCACTTCGCAGCCACTCTATTGGCCCGAAGCTGGCCATTGCCTCCACCCCACAGGTGAGGCAATGGCCAAAGCTGTTGCTCACTCTCCAGTTGCAGCAGCAACAAGTGCGACGATGCTCACTTCCTCTCCGCCCTCTCAACAGCCATTGTCCAAGTCGCGCTAGCATCCTGCTGTGCTAGCGACGGCACTGGGCACAATATGTGGACTCCGGTTGCCATCACATCATAGTGAGGGAATAGAGGAAACCGTTGAGTAACGTTTTGTGTGAGAGGGCCCTCTGTATAGAAAACAATGTGATTTAGTGTATTGCGAAAGGTGGAGAGACGGTAAATGTATGCTTTGAAACGTAGGAAAATGAACACCGACATGCTTGTTGGGTGAAGATGCTACGTATGAGAGGCATATATGCTTCCTACGGGTATCAAAGCATCTGACACCGACACCCCGCTGGACTAGACCAACGCAGCAAGAGGGTGCTAGAGGCAAGAGAGGCAAAGAATGGCCCTAAACGCTTGACGAGGAAAAACCTAGGAACGACGAGCGTAGTCACAGCCATAAGAGGTGTTAGGTTACAGGCAGCAAGCGAGCGAGCAGCGAGCTCGCTCTCGCTCACCACCCTCGAGGTGTGAGTGATCGAACCTCCTGCCCTAAAGTAAAAAGACAAATCGTGTCAAACCAATCACAAATCAGAAAAGGAAAACAGAAATGCTAGGCAGCAGGTTGGGACACAGCGTTGTTGATGCAGCGTGCGGGCTTCCACGCTAGCTGCTTAAGTCAGTTGCCCCATCAGTCTGCTGCCCTAGAGACTAAGTCTGGAAGCTTTGGGTTTGTTACTCAGAAGTGCGCGCGCCAGTGTTAGCGCCAGAAAGCAGCTGGATACTGAAAGAAACTAATTAGCAATCAAGAATGAGACACAATGGGAGATCCCTCCAAGAACTAGCCTTCCCCCAGCTCTGTAGAGCTTGTTACTCAGTTCAACAGCCAATCAGAAAATAGCTCTATTTTCAGGCTGGCAGGTTTTCTCGGTGAGGCCTGCCAGACGACCGACAGCCCAAAACCCGGGCATCCTCCGTTTTGCCTGAAAACTGGACCATACCATAATACCGACGCTTCAAACGCAACCGTGCGGTCAGAAACAGCTAGAAAAATAGAAGCAAGGAGTTATGATTGCCCGAACCCAGGCAGTGCCTATGATGGTCCAAGACGCCGAACAGGGCCATGCAACATGCAACAAGGACCCTATGCAGAGCATGTCGATGCAGACGCAATGGGACGCGCTGGACGTATGCAGACAACAACTGCGATGGCAGTGACCGCCGGCAGCACGACCACCGAGGAGGCCTGCAGGTGGAGCTGAGCACGTCGCAGGAGAGAGGAGGCTCTAGCGAACTGCGAGTAGACCTCAGCGTGCGTCGGGTCCACCGGACGACAATCCATCAGCGTAGAGTCTTGCCGTCAGTCATCTGCACGCCGATGTACACAAGCCGGGAGGACACAACAGAGCACAATGAGAGATGCGCAAAAAACCAACACTCCCCCATGACTCACAAGCATAGTGCACATGGGCGGGCAGAGACACGGTCAACATCCAGACTCCCCTAGGGCATGCAGAGACGCAGGCAGAGACAGAGAGGGCAACTCACGAACGCACGCCGACTGAACTCACAGCCTTCTTAAACGAGTCCCGTTTCAGTGCCTTGGTCAGGAAGTCAGCCAGCTGCCGTGCTGTCTCAACCCACACGATGCTGATGCTGCCGTCATGCAACAACGAATGCACAGAGTGATACTCAACATTGATGTGCTTTGTGCGTGTGTGATGCATGCCGTCATTGTCGGCGATGGCAATGGCACTCTCATTGTCACAATGCCAGGTGATTGATGCGACAGACTGACGCAACTCGGACAATAGACGACACAACCACACACTCTCACACACGCCCGAGCCAAGGCCCACGTACTCAGCCTCAACAGTGCTGCATGCAATGCACCCCTGCTTGCCACTGCGTCAGGACACAGCTGTGCCGCCGATCAAAAAGATCCAGCCCGTGCGACTCTTAGCGTCTGGACTGCCGGCCCAGTCACTGTCGATGTAGCCCACTGCGACGACGGACGGCTGGCGGCGGAACATGAGACCTCGCCGAGGGGTCGAGACGACATAGCGTAGTACTCGGATCGCGGCCTCAAAGTGGAGGAGACGCGGCTCCTGAGAGAACTGGGCCAGGAGGTTGACGGCGAACGCGATGTCTGGACGCATCGTCGTCGCCAGGAACATCAGTGACCCGATGACACGCAGATACGTGGCCACATCAACTGGCTTCCCCACAACAGCTGGGTAAGGTAGCTTCAGCTTCACCTGGCCGTCGGGTGACATAGGTGAAGATGCGCTAGGCACCAGGGGCAGGTCCTCAGCGAAGCGAGTGGACAAGGTCTGTACATAGGCAGCCTGGTGGACGTTCAGGATGCCCTAGGAGCGATCATGCTCGAGTTCCATGCCCAGGAAGACTCGGGCAGACCCGAGATCCTTCATGCGGTAGGCGGCGTGCAGCAAGTCCTTGACACGCTGGATGGCGGCCGTGACCGGCGTTGCAATGAGGAGATCGTCGACGTAGACCAGAACTGCGGCAAAGGTCTCACCTCGCGGGCTGACGAACAGTGCGGGGTCAGCGGTGCTGCGTTGGAGGCCGCCACGGAGAATCGTGCTGCTGATCTCCTGGTTCCAATGCCGAGGCGACTGCTTCAGGCCATAGAGGGCCTTCCGCAGCCGCCAAACTCTCCCAGTGCCGTTGTCGAAGCCTGGGGGCTGCACCATGTAAAGCTCCTCACCCTCCACGTCCATCTGGTGCAGCTCCCACCCATGCTGGGCAACCATGCTGAAGAGCGCCCGGCTAGTGGAGAACCGACCGACTGGGGCAAAGATCTGGTCGTAATCGACCCCAGGGACTTGAGCAAACCCCTTTGCTGTGAGGCGGGCCTTGTACTTGTCCAATGACCCGTCAGGCTTCCACTTGCGCCGAAAGACCCACTTGGCACCAATGGCCTTCAGACCTGGAGGGAGGTCGACGAGGTCATACACGTGGTGATGCCGGATAGCAGCGAGCTCGTCGGCACAAGCAGCATCCCAATGTGTGGCCTCAGGAGAGGCTCGATTCTCGCGTAGGGTGGATGGGTCCTCCGGGCGTGCTGTGGACCAGACTGAGAGGACGTGTGCATCACGAGCTCCAGGTGGGATGCGGGCGAGTGCAGCCATGACAGCATGCCGATGCTCGTGATGAAGCATGGCGTAGCCCAGTGCAGAGCCTAGGTGAAGGTCTGCGATGATGGCCGAAGTGGTCACGCCGAGAGCCTTCGTGCCAGGGTCCCCACTCACGACCGTGGAGGAGACACGTGGAGCCACAAGGGGTCGAGGCGCCATAGGACGCGATGCGACGGTCTGCGCGCTCAATGTCGGCCGAGGTCGGAGGCTGCCGCGTGGGCCACGTGTGTAGCGCGGTCGGGCAGGAGATGGCACTGGGTCCAAGGGGCCAACGGAGGCGGACGGGGCTACTGGCCTGGAGGAGCCAGCGGACGCGACACGGGATGACGGCCCGGAGGGGCCAGGGGACGCGACTGGGGCTGCCGGCCCGGAGGGGCCAGCGGACGCGACTGGGGCTGCCGGCCCGGAGGGGCCAGCGGACTCGACGGGGGCTGCCGGCCCGGAGGGGCCAGCGGACTCGACAGGGGCAACTGGCTCGGAGGTGCCGGCAGGCGCAGCTGGAACTGCTGGCCCAAAGGGGCCAGCGGACGCGGCTGGGACTGCTAGCCCGGGAGGGCAAGCGGACGCGACTGGGACTGTCGGCCCGGAGGGGCCAGCGGACTCGACGGGGGCAGCTGGCTCGGAGGTACCAGCGGACGCGGCTGGGAATGCTGGCCCGGGAGGGCCAACGGACGCGACTGGGACTGCTGGCCCGGGAGAGCCAGAGGACGCGACTGGGACCGCTGGCCCGGGAGGACCAGAGGACGCGACAGGGGCTACCGGCTCAGAGGGACGGTGTGATGTGTCACCCAGAAGCGACAAGACGGAGGACGGACTCACCACTCCCCCACGCGACGGGAGGGACACGGACGAGCCGGAGCGGATGAGGTCGCGGGGAAACAGATCCTCGAAGAAGAGGGCATCGCGGGACTTGACGATGCAGTGTCGGGATGGGTCCCAGAAGCGCCAGGCCTTAGACTGACGAGACACACCGAGGAAGGTGCACGGGCGTTCGCGGGGGGCGAGCTTGCCGCCCTGCTGTGGGATGGGCAGCCACACAATGGCCACGCAGCCCCAGACGCGAGCCGGGCGGAGGTAAACGCGCCGACCGCACCAGTGCTGGTATGGCGTGGACTGGCGGGGAAGGGGACCGTGGGGAATCTGGTTCCAGACCTAGGTCATGTAGGCCATGGCTTCAAAATAGAAGCCATCAGAGAGACCGGACTCGACCCGCATGGTGCGGACGGCATCCGCCATGGTACGGTTCCACCGCTCGGATACGCCGTTCTGGGCGGGTGTGTAGGGCGCCGACGTCTCATGGTGGACCCCGTGGGAGGCGAGAAAGGACGTGGCCTCACCCATGTACTCTCCACCGTGATCCGAGCAAAAGCGGCGAAGAAAGCGGCTATACTCGTGCTTCGTGAGGACAAGCCAGTCCCGAATGGCTTGGGCGACATCGCTCTTCTGCCGGAGGCAGAAGACCCAGCGGTAGCGAGAATAGTCGTCCGTGAGGGTGAGGATATAGCGGCCATGCTCGCCGACGGACTCGGTGGGGAAAGGGCCCATGACGTCTGAGTGGACAAGGTCAAGATGGGAGGATGCACGGGAGGGAGATAAGGGGTACGTCGACCGGTGCATCTTTCCCTGAGCGCAGTCAATGCACTCAGTGGGACACTTGAGAGGGAAATTCTCTGGGTCAAGGCCTTTGGCTGGCTGGGTGCGGAGCATGCTCTCTATGGTGGCAGAGTGGATGTGGCAAAGATGGCGGTGTAAGAGGCGGGTGTGCTGAGGACACAGCGTACAGAGAGCGTGCTGGTGACAAACACATGGCCTGTGGCGGCCGACGGGGAGGAGACGGGAAGAGAAGAGGAGAGGCGGGGAACATGCCACAGGTTGCCACGGGCGGTGGCGTGCAGGACGAAAAGACCAGACGGACGCAACGACACAGTGCCAACACCACGCGAGTGCACAACGTCCATGCTCATGCAGTCAAGGGCAGTCACGGACAGGAGGCTGAGCTCGAGACCAGGGATGAAGAGGACATCGGTCAGAAAAACGTCACCGGCAGGACCACGGGAACGAACGACGCCAAAACCACGGACAGGCAACACTTGTCTGGAACCCGTCCGGACACCGGAGACATCGCCTACAGGGCCAAGCATACTGAAGGCCTCACGAGAGGGAGTCATGTGATGCGTGGCCCCAGAGTCAATGATCCAGGTCTCAGCAGGGTCCTGGACAGGGGTCGCCAGATTGCTAATGGTCACATGGCAGCAAGCAAGGGACGCGGACGCGGTAGAAGGAGGCACGAAATGAGACTGCCAATCATCAAGCCACGCAATGTCGTCAAGGAGGGGGTTGGAGGGGACCATGGGAGACGACGAGACAGACGAGGAGACGGGACACGACCGCAGCTCAATCTCAGTCATGCAGGGCAAGGCATGAAGGCAGGAGGTGACGCAACTCGCACTTCCCGGGGGAGGAGTGCGAGGGAGGCCAAGCTGGAGCGCGATGAACTGCTCCAGCTGACGCTCACGGGAGGACGCCCCGGGAGTGTAGACGGAGTTCGGAGTGATGGCTCCAGAGCCCGGGTAGTAGGAGGACTGAGCCGACAAAGGAAGCGGAGGCGTCGACGGCTGTGGGTAGTACTGTTGCAGTGCGGGTGTCAGTGGGACAGGCGGAGCTGTCGGAGTGGCAGAGCTGCTGGACGAGGTCGGAGTGGAAGGGCCTGCAACAGCCACGGCAGCAGAGGCGAGACGGCGCTCCCGCTGGCGACGCATGGTGGTGATGACGCGCGCCTCGTCCGTCGGGAGCGGGCACGTGTACCACCCGTGCCCGGGCTGACCACAGTTGTGGCAGACCGAGCCACCACTGTTGGACCCGGTCGGCGACTGTTGCTGTTGCTGCTGTGGCGGACCCTTGCCTTTCTTGTTCCGGCTCTTCTTCTTCTTCCCCGAAGACGATGAGGTAGCTACGGCGGGGGAGGCGACGGCCACGGAGGCAATGGCAGGGGAGGCAACGGCAGGGGAGGCAACGCCAGGGGATGCAAGGGCTTCCGTGCGATGGAGCTGGGACTCCTGGCAAGCTTCCTCGATGCGGAGGAAGAGCTCATATGCCCAGGGCATGAGGGTGCCCTAGGCCGCCATGGTGGAGAGGACGTTCTGGGGGTAGTGTACGAAGACGTCCGTGTACGCGCTTGTGGCGTCGCGCTTGATGGTGAGGAGCGCGGACAGAGGGGGCGGAGCAGATTTGCTGAGACGACGAAGGATGTCCTCCGCCCGCTGCCAGTAGGTAGTGACCGTCTCGATCTCCCCCATGTGCAGGGAGTTGAACTCTCGGAGCAGACGGCTGATCTGAGCGTCACTGGACAGGCGATGGGGCCTGGTGAGGACATGCCATGCGGCTGCAGGGTCTGGGATGTCCCCAGCAGTGAAGTCGTCGAGGAAAGGCTCTAGGGCCAGGCGGGAAGCTGGGGGGGCGACTAGGACAAGGGCACAGACGGCGCGACCAGCGTCATACAACTGGTCCGCCTGGGTGGAGTCGTAAGGGAGGGTGTAGTATGCCCACAGGCCCTCACCTTGCGCCCAGATCCGGAAGCTAAGCTCCCAGCTCCGGAATTGCCCGCCGGCCTGAAGCGGCGGCGGCGGCGTCTCAAAGTCCTTGTGCCTGCGGCCGGCACCCGGAGTGGGGCCAAGGACAGAGGTCACTGTTTGCCGCTGGCGCTGAGTCTACTGCTGTGCTAGGTAGTACGTGGCAGCAGACACAGCTAGACTGGTGTGCCCAGGAGGGACGAAGGACGGTAGCACACTGGAGGCAGTCTGGGCGGCTGCTGGCTGTAGCGTTGCAAGCTGCTGCGTCAAGGCGGCGCGCTCTTGCTGAAGAGCAGTGAGGGGGTCAGGATTGTCGCCAACGACAGCAGTGGACTGCCGCTGCTGCTACTGCTGCTGTTGCTGCTGCGGCTGCTGCTGGTGCTGTTGCTGCGATTGCTACTATTGCTATTGCTGCTGCTGCCGCGGCTGCTGCTACTGCTGCGGCTGCTGCTACTGTTGTTGCTGCTGTGGCTGCTGCTGCTGCTGCTATTGCTGCTGTTGCTACTGCTCCTGCTGCTATAGTCACTACAGGAAAGGGGGGGTAGGGGTCCCTCCAACAGAGGAGGACCCCTCCTCATCGGGGCTACCAGCCATGGTGTAGTGTCGCTTGTTTGTTTCCCCCTCCTTTTTTTTGTTGAGTGCTGCTGATGTCAGCACTGACGTCAGCCGAGGATGGCTGACGTCAGCAGAGGCTACTACGTGTGTGCAGTGCTACTGGTTTCCCCCTTGTGTTTGTTTTTTTGTAGATAACGTCAATAGTGACAGTAGTAGTGACGTCAGCGGACGGCCGATGACGTCAGCAGCGGTGGTTGCAGCCGCTGCTATGGGGTTGCAGCCGCGATGTTGGTTGTACTGCCGCCGTTGTTGCTGCGGCTATTGCGGCTGCTGCTGCTGCTGCGGTGGCTAATGCTGCTGCCGCTCTTCTTGCTGAGGCGGCTGCGGCTGCTGCTGCGGCTACTACAACATCTGCTGCTGCTGCTGCTGCTGTGGCTGCGACTGCTGCTGCTACTATGGCTGCGGCTGCTACTGCTGCTACAACAGCTGTTGCTGCTTGTTGCGGCTGCGGTTGCGGCTGTTGCTGCTGTTGCTGCTGTTGCAGCTGCTGTTGTTGCTTGCTGCGGCTGTAGCAGTGGCTGCTGCTGTTGTTGCAGCTGCCGCTACTGTGTGCTGCGGCCGCTGCTGCTGTTGCTGCTACAGCTGTGGCTGTAGCAGTGGCTGCTGCTCCTGTTGCAGCTGCCGCTGCTGTGTGCTGCGGCCGCTGCAGCTGCTTTTGCTACAGCTGCTGCTGCTGCAGCTGCTGCTTGCTACGGCTGCGGCTGCTGCTACTGCTGTAGCTGGTGCTGCTGCTTGCTGTAGCCACTGTTGCTGCGGCCGGCTACTACTGCTGTCGCCGGCTGCTGCTGCTGCGAGCTGCTACGCACTGCTGCTGCTACCGGCTGCTGCTGCTGCAAGCTACTGCTGTGTGCTACTGCTGCCAGCTACTACTGTGTGCTGCAACTGCTCGCTGCTGCGGCAAGCTGTTGTTGCTGCTGGCCGCTGCTGGCAGTCACTCCATGAGGACGTCGCCGCGTGCGTCGTCGCCAGCAAGGGCCTGACGTGGTTGGCCGCTCACCTCCTTGCGTCAAACGTTGGGTCAGTGCTGCCGGAAAAAATCCGGCAGCATTTCCCCTGGCCCAGTGGCCGTGGGAAAAATTTTTACGCCGCCACCAGGCGGGTTAATGCTGCCGGAAAAAATCCGACAGCATTTCCCCTACACTGGAGCGTATGGAGGTCCGCCGGCGTTGTCTGGCACCTGTACGTCAGTCTTCTGCTGCTGCTGCTACGCTCTGGCTCTGATACCAAAACAGAAATGCTAGGCAGCAGGTTTGGGCAGCAGCGTTGTTGATGCAGTGTGCGGGCATCCGCGCTAGTTGCTTAAGTCAGCTGCCCCCTCAGTCTGCTGCCCCAGAGACAAAGTCTGGAAGCTCTTGGTTTGTTACTCGGAAGTGCGCGCGCCAGTGTTAGCGCCAGAAAGCAGCTGGAAACTGAAAGCAACTGATTAGCAGTCAAGAATGAGACCTAATGGGAGACCCCTCCAAGAACTAGCCTCCCCCCAGCTATGTAGAGCTTGTTACTCAGTTCAACAGCCAATCAGAAAAGAGCTCTATTTTCAGGCTGGCAGGTTTTCTCGGTGAGGCCTGCCAGACGACCGACAGCCCAAAACCTGGGCATCGTCCGTTTTGCCTGAAAACTGGACCATACCATAATACCGACGCTACAAACGCAGTTGTGCGGTCAGAAACAGCTAGAAAAATAGTAGCAAGGAGTTATGATTGCCCAAACCAAGGCAGTGCCTATGATGGTCCAAGACGCCGAATAGGGCCATGCAACATGCAACAAGGACCCTATGCCGAGCATGACGATGCAGATGCGATGGGACGCGCTGGACGTATGCAGACAACAACTGCGATGGCAGTGACCGCCGGCAGCACGACCGCCGAGGAGGCCTGCAGGTGGAGCTGAGCACGTCGCCGGAGAGAGGAGGCTCCAGCGAACTGCGAGTAGACCTCAGCGTGCGTCGGGTCCACCGGACGACACTCCATCAGCGTCGAGTCTTGCCGTCAGTCATCTGCACGCCGATGTACACAAGCCGGGAGGACACAACAGAGTAGAATGACAGATGCGCAAAAAAACAACAAAGGACAAGTTATGGGTGGGCACCTGGCACATCGAGCAACAACACCAAGCACGAGTCTATGGCATGTGAGACTCAAGACGTGGTTTGTGGCCACGTGAATTCACGAGTGTGTAGTCTTGCAGCTTGGCCACCACGGTGAGGCCGTCTCTCTCCAGTCAGTCACATGCATCGGTGAGGTTAGTGTGCAACGAGGCTAGAGATCACCACATGGTATGGCCACTCAACACTCCCCCATGACCCACAGTCGACACACACTCAAACACTCACAGTCATTACACCGACGTCATGAGACGTGACATGAGGCTGACTTGTACACAAGCATTGGCATGGCACATCAACCAGGAATGTTACGCGGACACAGCAACCCAACGAAGTGAACTGCAGTCTTAAAGACGTTGCTTCCAAGTGCCTTTGTGAGGAAGTCAGCTCGCTGCTGTCCGGTATCAACCTAGACAATCTGGATATCGATTGCAGCCACACGCTCATGCACAAAATTGTATTCCACATTGATATGCTTTGTGTGAGTGTGATGCATTCCATCCTGGTGAGCAATGGCTTTTGTGCTTTGATTTTCACAGCGTTAAGTGATGCAACGGATTGGAATACGTAGCTGTTGCAACAAACGACACATCCAAACACTCTCAGAGGTACACGCACCAAGCACAACATATTCGGCCTCACTAGAGCTGCGTGCTACACAACCATGCTTGCCACTTTCCACGAGATAGCTGTCCCACCTACAAGAAAGACGTAGCCCGTGTGACTGTGAGCATCTGCATCGTGCGCCCACTCACTGTCATTGTAACCATTGATGAGCACCGACGGTTGTGCCCGGTAGCAGAGGCCCATCTGCACAGTGGAGAGTGCATACCTGACGCCACGCAACGCTGCCTCCATGTGGCGTGCTCTCGGGCACTGGGAGAACAAAGCAAGGAAGTTCACAACAAAGGCGACGTCTGCTCTAGTGGTGGTAGCCAGGTACATCAGGGACCTTATGACTTGCAGGTAGTCAGTGACATCCACCACCTCCCCGAGCTTCGATACGTCCAGAGTTCTCAGCAGCTTGTTTAGTTGGCATCATTGGTGTTGAAGACAGAAATACTAGGCAGCAGGTTGGGGCAGCAACGTTCTTGATGCAGCGTGCGGGCTTCCACGCTCGTTGCTTAAGTCTGCTGCCCCCTCAGTATGCTGCTCTAGAGACTAAGTCTGGAAGCTCTGGGTTTGTTACTCAGAACTGCGCGCGCCAGTGTTAGCACCAGAAAGCAGCTGGAAACTGAAAGTAACTGATTAGCAATGAAGATTGAGCAATAATAGGAGAACCCTCCAGGTTCCAGCTCCCCCCACTAGTGTAGAACTTGTTACTCAGCTAACAAGCCAATCAGGAAATAGTCCTAGACCTATTTTCTGGCAGGCAGGGTTTTCTCGGTGAGCCCTGCCAAACGCCCGACAGCCCAAAACCCGGGCGTCGTCCGTTTTGCCTGAAAACTGGACCATACCATTATACCAACGCTGCGAACGCAGTCGTGCGGTCAGAATCAACTAGAAAAATAGCAGCAAAGACTTATGGCAGCCCGAACCCGGGCAGTACCTACGACATTCAGTGATGCCAAACAGGGCCACACAGTAGGAGACATGGACCCTAGGAGAAGTATGACGCTGCAGACGCAATGCCACAACCAGAAATAGAGCTGGGTGCATGGAAAAAGCATATGCAGTGGCAGTGACCGCCGGCGGCCCGACCGCCGAGGAGGCCTGCCGATGGTGCTGAGCGCATCGCTGGAGGGAGGAGGCTCTAGAGAACAGTGTGTGGGCTTTAGCGCGCACCGGCTCCAACGACCGACACTCCAGCAGCGTCGAGTCTCACCGTCAGTCATCTGCACGCCGATGTACACAAGCCGGGAGGACACGACAGAGTACAATGAGAGATGCGTGAAAACCAACACTCTCCCATGACTCACAGGCGTAGTGCACATGTGTGAACAGAGACACAGTCAACGACTAGACTCCTCCAAGCCACGCAGAGACGCAAGCGGGGACAAGGAGAGCCACTCAAGGACGCATGCCGACCAATCTCACAGCCTTCTTGAACGAGTCGCGCTTCAGTGCATTAGTCTAGAAGTTAGCCAACGACCTTGTTGTCTCAACCCACACGATGCTGATGCTGCCGTCATGCAACAAAAAACGAACATAGTGATACTCAACGTTGATGTGCTTTGTGCGTGTGTGATGCACGCCGTCATTGTCGGCGATGGCCATGGCACTCTCATTGTCACAATGCAACGTGATGGATGCGACAGGCTGACGCAACTTGGACAACAGATGACGCAACCACACACTCTCACACGCGCCTGAGGCAAGAGACACGTACTCAGCCTCAGCAATGCTGCGTGCAATGCACCCCTTCTTGCCGCTGCGCTAGGACACAACTGTGCTGCCGATCAGAAAGATCCTGCCTGTGCCACTCTTACCGTCCGGACTGCCGGCTCAGTCAGTGTCAGTGTAGCCCACCGCGACAACAGATTGCTGACGGCGGAACATGAGACCTCACTGAGGAGTCGAGACGACATAGCGTAGTACTCGGATCGCGGCCTCGTAGTGGAGGTGACGCGGCTCTTGAGAAAAGTGGGCCAGGAGGTTGACGGCGAACGCGATGTCTGGGCGCGTCGTCCTCGCCAGGAACATCAGTGACCCGATGACTCGCAGGTATGTGGTCACGTCAACTGGATCCCCCACAACTGCTGGGTGAGGACTCTTCAGCTTCACCTGGCCATCGGGTTACATGGGTGAGGATGCGCTCGGCACGAGTGGGAGGTCCTCCGCAAAGCGGGTGGACAGAGTTTGCACATTGGCGGCCTAGTGGATGTGGAGGACGCCCTGGGAGCGATCATACTCGAGCTCCATGCCCAGGAAGACTCTGGCAGATCCGAGATCCTTCATCTGGTAGGTGGCATGCAGCAAGTCCTTGACACGCTGGATGACAGCCGTGTCTAGCGACGCAATGAGGAGATCGTCGACATAAACCGGAACAGCGGTGAAAGTTTGGCCTCGCGGAGTCACAAACAGTACGCGGTCAGCGGTGCTACGCTGGAGTCCGCCTCGAAGGAGCGTGCTGCTGATTTCTTGGTTCCAGCACCGAGGCGATTGTTTCAATCCATAGAGAGCCTTAAGTAGTCGCCAGACTCTCCCAATGCCATCGTCGAAGCCTTGGGGCTGCACCATGTAGAGCTCCTCACCCTCCAGTGAACCATGGAGAAAAGTGTTGCTCACATCCATCCGATGCAGCTCCCACCCATGCTGGGCAACTAGGCTGAAGAGCGCCCGGCTAGTGGAGAACCGGCCAACTGGGGCAAAGATGTGGTCGTAGTCGACCCCACGAATCTGGCCAAACCCTTTGGCTGCAGGGCGGGCCTTGTACTTGTCTAAGGACCCATCGGCCTTCTACTTGCGCTGCAAGACCCACTTGGCACCGATGGCCTTCTGACCTGGAGGAAGGTCAACGAGGTCATACACACGGTGCTGTCAGATAGCAGCGAGCTCATCGGCGCAGGCAGCGTCCCAGTGTGCGGCCTGTGGAAAGCCTCGTGCCTCGTACAGGGTGGTTGGGTCCTCCGGGCGTGCTGTGGAGCAGACTGAGAGAGCGTGTGCATCTCAAGCCCCAGGTACGATGCGCGCGAGTAGAGCCACGACAGCGTGCCGATGCTCGTGATGAAGCATGGCGTAGCCCAATGCGGAGCCCGAGTGAAGGTTTGCAATGATGGCCGAGGTGGTCAAGCCGAGGGCCTTGGTGCCAGGGCCCCCACGCACGACCGTGGGAGTGGAGGAGACACGTAGAGTCACGGGGGGTCGAGGCGCCACGGAGCCCAGTGCGACAGTCTGCGCGCTCATCGACGGTCTGGATCGGAGGCTGCCGCCTGGGCCACGTGTGTAGCGTGGCAGGGCAGGAGATGACACTAAGTTCGACGGGCCAATGGAGGAAGACGAGGTTGCTGGCCCGAAGGGCAGCGGATGCAACCAGGGCAGCTGGCCCCCATGGGCCAGCGGACGCAACAGGAGTTGCTGGCCTGGAGGGGCCAGTGGACGCGACTGGAGTTGCTGGCCCGGAAGGGCCAGCGGACGCAATTGGGGCTGCCGGTCCGAAGGGACCAGCGGACGCGACTGGGGCTTTAGGTCTGGAGGGACCGGAGGACGCGACTAGGGTTCCCGACCCGGAGGGACCTGCGGATGCGACTGGGGCTGCCCGCCCGGAGGGACCGGAGGACGCAACTAGGGCTACCGGCCCGGAGGGACCAGCGGACACGACCGGGACTGCCGGCCCAGAGGGACCAGCAGACGCATCTGAGGCTACTAGCCTGGAGGAACCAGCGGACACGACTGGGGTTGCCGGCTCGGAGGGACAAGTGGACACGTCTGGGGCTGCCGGTCCGAAGGGATTAGTGGACACGACTGGGGCTGTTGGCCCAGAGGGGCCAACCGACGCGACTGGGGCTGCCGGCTCAGAGGGACCAGTGGACATGACTGGGGCTGCCGGCTCAGAGGGACTGAGGGATGTGTCACTCGGAAGTGGCAGGACGGAGGATGGACTCACGACTCCCTCACGCGTCGGGATAGACACGAACGAGCCGAAGCGAATGAGGCTACGAGAAAACAGGTCTTTGAAGAAGAGGGTATCCCGGGACTCGACGATGCAGTGCCGTGAGGGATCCTACAGGCGCCAGGCCTTGGACTGACGAGAGACATCGAGAAAGGTGCAGGGACATCCACGGGGGGAGAGCTTACCGCCCTGCTGCGGGGCGGGCGGCCACACAATGGCCACGCAGCCCCAGACGCGAGCCGGGCGGAGGTCCGCTCGCAGACCGCACCAATGCTGGTACGGCGTGGACTGGTGGGGAAGGGGACCGTGGGGAATCCGGTTCCAAACCTAGGTCATGTAGGCCATGGGTTCAAAATAGAAGCCATCGGAGAGACCGGACTCGACCCGCATGGTGCGGACGGCGTCGGCCATGGTACGGTTCCATCGTTCGCAGACACCGTTCTGGACGGGCGTGTAGGGCGCGGAAGTCTCATGGTGGATCCTGCGTGAGGCGTGAAAAGTCATGGCCTCACCCATGTACTCACCACCGCTATCGGAGGGAAAGCGGCAAAGAGAGCAACTACACTCGCGCTCCGCAAGGACAAGCCAGTCCTTGATGGCTCGGGCGACATTGCTCTTCTGCCGAAGGCAGAAGACCCAGCTGTAGCGAGAGTAGTTGTCAATGAGGGTGAGGACATAACAGTCGTGCTCGCCAACAGACTCGGTGGGGAGAGGGCCCATGACGTCGGAATGGACAAGGTCAAGAGGGGCGGACGCACGGGAGGAAGACAAAGGGTACGTGGACTGGTGCATCTTCCCCTGAATGCAATCAATGCATTCCGTGGGACACGGGAGGGGGAAAATCTCCGGGTCAAGGCCTTTGGTCGGCTGGGTGCGGAGCATGCTGTGTATGGCGGCAGAGTGGACGTGGCAAAGGCGGCGGTGCAAGAGGTGAGTGTGCGAAGGAGAGAGCGTGCTGGTGACAAACACATGGCTTGTGGCGGCCGACGGGGAGGAGATGGAAGGGGAGGAGGAGAGGCGAGGCACATGCCACAGGTTGCCATGGGCGGTGGCGTGCAGTACGACGAGACCAGACGGACGCAACAACACAATGCCAACACCACGCGAGTGCACAATGTCCATGCTCATGCGGTCAAGGGCAGTGACAGACAGGAGGCTGAGCTCGAGACCAGGGACGAAGAGGACATCGGTCAGAAAGACGTCACCAGCAGGACCATGAAAATGAAGGACGCCAACACCACGGACAGGCAACACCTTTCCGGAGTCCGTCCGGACACCGGGGACATCGCCTATAATACTAGGCATACTGAAGGCCTCACGAGAGGCCGTCGTGTGATGCGTGGCCCCGGAGTTGATGATCCAGGTCTCAGCGGGGTCCTGGACAAGGGTCGCCAGATTGCTAACGGTCACATGGCAACAAGCAAGGGACGCAGACGCGGTGGAAGGAGGCGCAAACCAAGACTGCCAATTGTCAAGCCACACAACATCGTCATAGGAAGGGGTAGAGGAGACCATGGGAGACAACGAGACAGACGAGGAAACGGGACACGACCGTAGTTCCGTCTCAGTCATGCAAGGCTAGGCTGGAGAGCAGGAGGTGATGCAACTTGCACTTTCCTGGGGAGGAGGGCGTGTTAAGCCGAGATGGAGGGCGATGAACTGCTCCAGCTGATGCTCACAGGAGGACGGCCCAGGAGTGTAGACTGAGTGCGGAGTGATGGCACCGGAGCCCGGGTAAGGGAGGGATAGTGCCGGTGACGGGAACAAAGGCGCCGACGGCTGCAGATAGTATTGTTGCGGCGCGGGTGTCTGCTGGACTGGCGGAGCTGTCGGAGTGGCGAAGCTGCTAGATGCGGTCAAGGCTTCGGGGCCGGCGGCAACGATGGCGGCAGAGGCAAGACGGCGCTCCCACTGGCAACCCATGGTGGCGATGACGCACGCCTCGTCCGTTGGGAGAGGGTACGTGTACCACCCGTGCCTGGGCTGGCCACAATTGTGGTAGACCGAGCCACCACCGCTACACCCGGTCGACGGCTGTTGCTGGTGCTGTTGCGGCGGACCCTTGCCTTTCTTGTTCTGGCTTTTCTTCTTCTTTCCCGAAGACGATGAGGTAGCTGCAGCGGGGGAAGCGACGGCCATGGAGGCGATGGCAGGGGAGGTGACGGCAGGGGAGGCAAGAGCCTCCGTGTGCTGGAGCTGGGACTCCAGACTAGCTTCCTCAATGCGGAGGAAGAGCTCGTATGCCCAAGACATGAGGGTGCCCTGGGCCGCCATGGTGGAGAGGATGTCCTGGGGATAGTGCACGAAGACATCCACATACGTGCTAGTGGCGCCGCGTTTGATGGTGAGGAACACGGCCAGAGGGGGTGGGACACATCTGCCGAGACGACAAAGGATGTCCTCCGCCTGTTGTCAGTAGGCAGTGACCGTCTCGGTCTCCCCCATGTGCAGGGAGCTGAACTCTCGGAGCACACGGCTGGTCTCAGTGTCGCTAGACAGGCGATGGGGCTGGGTGAGGACGTGCCACGCGGCTGCAGGGTCTAGGGTGGCGCCAGCGGTGAAGTCGCTAGGCCGAGGCGGGAAGCCTAGGACTAGGGCATGGCGCGACCAGCGTCATACAACTGGTCGGCCTGGGTGGGGTCATAAGGGAGGGTGTGGTATGCCAGAGGCCCTCATCCTACGCACTGATCCGGAAGCTGAGCTCCCAGCTTCGGAACTGCTCGCCGGCCTGAAGTGGCAGGGGCGACATCTCAAAGTCCTTCTGCCTGCGGCCGACGCCCAGAGTGGGGCTAAGGACGGAGGTCACCATCTACCGCTAGCGCTGAGTCTGCTGCTGCACTAGGTAATGCGTAGCAGCAGACACAAGGGGGCTGGCGTGCCCGGGAGGGATGAATGGTGGCAGCAGACTGGTGGCTGACTGGGAGGCCAATGGCTACAGCGCTGCGAGTTGCTGCATCAAGGTGGTGAGCTCTTGGTGAAGGGCAGCTAAGGGGTCACGGTTGCCACCAGCAACGGTAGAGGGCTGCTGTTGCTGCTGCTGATGTTGCTGTTGCTGTTGCTACTGCTGCTGCTACAACTGCT
Organism: Penium margaritaceum; assembly: GCA_023375785.1. Lineage (NCBI taxonomy): Eukaryota > Viridiplantae > Streptophyta > Zygnematophyceae > Desmidiales > Peniaceae > Penium > Penium margaritaceum. The sequence goes on along the minus strand of SZWC01001699.1, from coordinate 210,642 downwards.
GCAGCGACTACAGGAAAGGGGGGCTGGGGATCCCCCCAACAGAGGAGGACCCCTCCTCAGAGGGGCTGCTAGTCATGGTGGCTTATGGTGCCTCTCTTCCCCTTTTGTTTGTTTTTTTTTTTGTGCTGCTATTGTCAGCACTGACATCCTCCGAGGATGGCTGACATTAGCAGAGGCTACTACGGTGTGTGTAGTACTACTACCCCTTTTTTTTGTTGATGACATCAGTAGTGACATCAGCGGACGACCACTGACGTCAGCAGCGGTTGGTGTAGCCGCTCCTGTGGGCCTACAGTCGCTGTTGCTGCTATTGCTGCTGCTACTGCTACTACTCCTGCTGCCATGCTGCTACTGCTACTCCTGTTGCTATTGCTGCTACGGTTGCTACTGTTGTTTCTGTTGGTGTTTTTGCTGTGGCTGGTGCTACTGCTGCTGTGGTTGCGCAGGATCCCCNAGCAGAGGCTACTACGGTGTGTGTAGTACTACTACCCCTTTTTTTTGTTGATGACATCAGTAGTGACATCAGCGGACGACCACTGACGTCAGCAGCGGTTGGTGTAGCCGCTCCTGTGGGCCTACAGTCGCTGTTGCTGCTATTGCTGCTGCTACTGCTACTACTCCTGCTGCCATGCTGCTACTGCTACTCCTGTTGCTATTGCTGCTACGGTTGCTACTATTGTTTCTGTTGGTGTTTTTGCTGTGGCTGGTGCTACTGCTGCTGTGGTTGCGCAGGATCCCCTCTTTTTTTCTTTTCTTTCTTGCTCGTCGTTGTGAGCTCGCTGCTCGCTGCGAGCAACAAGGCGCGAGCAGTGAGCTTGCTGCTCGCTGCCCGCTACTTGTTGGTCGCTACGAGCAGCGAGCTCGCTGCCAGCAGCTCGCTGCTCGCAGCGAGCAGCGGGTTGCGGGCAGCTGCCGTTGCTGCTGCTGTTGCTGCTGTCGCTACAGCCGCTGCTCCTGCTGTTGCTACCACCGGCTGCTACTACTGCGAGATGTTGCTGTCGATGGCTACTGCTCGCTGCTGTTGCTACTGTCGCGGGCTACTGCTGCTGCGAGCTGTCACCACAGCCAGCTATTGCTGTATGCTGCTGCTGCTGGCTGCTGCTGCAACTGCTCGTTGCCGCGGCAAGCTGCTGCTGCTGCTGCTGGCGGCTGCTAGCAGTCACACCTGGAGGATGTCGCCGCGTGCGTCGTCGCCAGCAAGCACCTGACGTGGCCTGCCGCTCACCTCCTCGCGTCATGCGTGGGGGTCAGTGCTGCAGGAAAACATCCGGCAGTATGTCCCGTGGCCCAGTGGCCGTGGGAAAACATCTGACGCCGCCACGAGGCGGGTCAATGCTGCCAGAAAAAATCCGGGAGCATTTCCCCTGCACTTGCACGTATGGGGATCCACCGGCGTTGTTTGGCACCTGTGCGTTGGTCTTCTGCTGCTCCTGCTACGCTCTGGCTCTAATACCAAGACAGAAATACTAGGCAACAGGTCAGGGCAGCGACGTTGTTGATGCAGCGTGTGGGCTTCCACGCTCGTTGATTAAGTCTGCTACCCCCTCAGTCTGCTACTCTAGAGACTAAGTCTGGAAGCTCTGGGTTTGTTACTCAGAAGTGCGCGCGCCAGTGTTAGCGCCAGAAAGCAGTTGGAAACTGAAAGTAACTGATTAGCAATGAAGAATGAGCAACAATGGGAGACCCCTCTAAGTTCTAGCTAACCCCCACTAGTGTAGAACTTGTTACGCAGCTAACCAGCCAATCAGAAAAGAGTCCTAGACCTATTTATTGGCAGGGAGGGCTTTCTTGGTAAGCCCTGCCAGACGCCTGACAGCCCAAAACCCAGGCGTCATCCGTTTTGCCTGAAACCTGGATCATACCATAACATCAACGCTGCAAACGCAATCATGCGTTCAGAATGAGCTAGAAAAAACGCAATCATGCGTTCAGAATGAGCAGCAAAGAGTTATGGTTGCCCGAACCCGGGCAGTGCCTACGACAGTCAGTGATGCCAAAAAGGGCCACACAACAGGGGACATGGACCCTGGGCAAAGCATGACGCTGCAGATGCAATGCCACAACCAGAAACAGAGCTGGGTGCATGGAAAGAGCATCTGTAGTGGCAGTGACCGCCGGCGGCCCGACCGCCGAGGAGGCCTGCCGATGGAGCTGAGCGCATCGCCAGAGGGAGGAGGCTCTAGCAAATGGTGCGTGGGCCTCAGCGCCCATCGGCTCCACCGAGCGACACTCCAGCAGCGTCAAGTCTCGCTGTCAGTCATCTGCACGCCGATGTACACAAGCCGAGAGGACACAAGAGAGTATAATGAGAGATGCACGAAAACCAACAGTTGATGCCGTGGGCACGGCCTTAAGCAGGGCGGCAAAGTGCTCCCCGAGGCTGTTGACATACCCCGCTTGGTGAACGTGAAGGACGCGACGGGCACGATCACGCTCAAGTTCCATGCCGAAGAAGACCCAAGTCCTTCATCTTCCATGCAAACTGTAGCAGAGTCTTCACAGATGACACTGCCTCTCGACTCGGGTAGGCGATCAGCAAGTCATCGACGTAGACAAGAATGACGGCAAATGGTGAAGACTATGGTGTTACAAAGAGGGATGGATCCACTGTAGTTCGCTGGTATCCCCCCTTTCCAAGGGTGGAGACGATCTCCTGGTTCCAACACTGTGGCGACTACTTGAGACCAAGAGGGCCCTCCGCAGTCTCCAGACTCAGTTGGTACCATCCGAGAACCCTAGGGGCTCCACCATAGAGGACTCCTCATCCAATTGTCCATTCAAGAAGGCATTGTTCACGTCCATTTGCTCGAGCTCCCAATCATGTTGTGTTGCGAGGCTCAGGAGGGTGCGAGCTGTCGTGTATCGTCCGACGGGAGCGAGTATCTAGTCGAAGTCAATCCAAGTGACTTGGGATAATCCCTTGGCCTTAAGTCGTACCTTGCACTTGTCAAGTGCACTGTTGGACTTGCCTTTCCGACGAAAAACCTAGCGGGCGTTGATGTAGGAATGGCGTCAGCAGAGATTGACTGAGCATAGTGCAAGAGCACGGGCGCTGAGAGGCAATGTGGAGAGCAGAACCGGAGGTTGCCAAGAGGGTGAGCCTTGAAGAGAAATCCACTGGATTAGATTACTAGAATGATACAATAAATACAAATAGGAGTAGTCTAACCTGGCCTGCTTTAGTAAGCGGGCTCAAGAGAGCATGGTGGCGGCTCGGGCGTACAGAGTGAGGAGTGCTACGAGGCCACGATAGGGAACACCGGCTTTGCTAGCCGTACGCACAGAGGAGTGACGCACACAGGAGAATTATTCAAAGGTACGTTCTCCTTGACTGTTTGGCACAGAACCATTGGTTTGCTTGGACAAGGTTCGTACGATGGTTGGTCGTGTTACCATTCGTGCGCGATGATATTTCTTTGGAGATGATCCTTTTCGGCCACTCTTTATCTTCTTCGGAATGTGTATTCCTCGAAGCAATCTCCAGGATAATAGTGACAGCTGCAACCAAGGCTCTCTTGACTGTACCTCATTGCATGAATGATCTGGGTGAGGAACACAGTTTCCTGGACATGAAAATGTCACGTGACCAAAATATAGGCACATGACCTTGCAGCAAGGACTGTTCTTTGAATTTCTTATAGCTCACTTCTTGCATCTTACACAACATCTCCCACGTCATTCATCTCCCATGATTTCTGATGTCTATGCAGACCTTCTTGATGCACACACAACAGACTATGGCCCTGAGACGGACCCCACACTGTACCGAAAGATTCTGGGCAGCCTCGGCTATCTTGCCTCCACAACACATCAGAAATTACATGTACAGTCAACACCCTGGCCCAGTTCAACCAGGAATCCCGCAGCTCAAATAAAAAGGCCAAGCTGAAAATTTCAGGCTATGTGTTGGACACTGCGGCTGTGGGTCTTGTGTTCTATCCTACACATACACCTCTCCTTGACAGTTTTTGTGACAGTGACTATGCACGTAGCCAATCAACATGAAGTTGGGGAGTTTGGTTTTTTTGGTTGTGGGACACTGCAATGTCTTGGCAAAGTGTAAAACACACATGTGTGGCAAGAAGTGTGGCAGAGGCTGAATACATGGTACTTGGAGAAACAATGTGTGAGAGTATGTGGCTGAGAAGGCTTCTTGAAGAAACGAGTTTTTGTGTTGGTACGGTTCCACTTTACAACAACAGCTTGACTGCACGTCCCATTTCTGTGAATGATGGTGTGTTACATTCTAGCACAATGCAGATAAGTGTGGAGCATTACTCTATGTGCAAAGTTATAGAGTTGGGAGCGGTGGAGGTGTGTGACATCAGCAGCTCTTATCAAGTGGCTGAATTTCTCACCAAGAATCTCCCAGCATCTTCCCTTATCATGCAACTACTGCACATTGGATGCATGCCTATTATTTAAGTGTACAAGGGGGTGTGTTAAGTCACTCCATGCACCTTCCTCTATGTGTGTACTCGGGTGTGCAGGACATGTCCAACCCGAGACCGGGGATGAGCCATGGTAAAACACATGAACTACATAAGACTTCAATATTCCAGTGTCCCGCGTCACTCATGCTCTCGTCCCTTTTCAGCAACACGTTGATCTTGTTGGCCTGAGGGTGTGTGTGTGTGTGTGTATCCTTGAGGAAACCAAGCTGGCCTGGTTCATGGTTCCAACAGTTTGAGGCGGCCTGGGGTGAGAGAGGCTCGTTGCTGCAATGATGGCAAAGGACTTTGCTATGGGAGTCACGTTGTGACATCAATCAGTTAGTTTATTGATTTGGTGCCAAAGCTCATGATTTTTTTTATATGTTCTGTTGTTCACACTGCCAGGAATGTCTGGCCTTTTTGTAGCCATAGGTGTAGCCTTTACCATGCATACAAGAAACCACAAAAGGCTAAGCTTCCTAGTAGCTTCTATGCCTTCTAGACTGGCATGTTTTGTGGAAGGTTCCAAACTTGGATCCTTGTGCCTCTCTATTGGTGGTTGCTTCTAGCTCAAGGATTCTGGTATGGGACATGACCCTGCTTCCCTGGACTTGCAACTTTCTTCTACATGAAGCAACCATCATGTAGAAGGCATCTCTTTTTATAGGGACCTTCACATTCCCTGTGGGAGCACTAAACCCATCTAGAAGGAACCTCTCCTTCCTGGAATCATCCACCGACTTCTAGAAGCAAGAACAATTCATCTAGAAACTCGCAAATCTCCAGTGAATCTCCTAGACCATGTGGTTATTTCCATCCCAAGAAACCAGAGTCTTTGCAAATGTTGTACTTGAATCCAAGCCCTTAGCTATGATGGTGGATTCCGTGAACCACTGAGCCACTCTCCTTTGACTTTTGGAGGTCCACTCATGGACCATTGTCGCTACGACAAGGGGAAGAGTTCCAACATTCTCCCCCTTGCTACTTGTGCATGGCGCGCAATGCATCATTTCATCTACATGTTAGAAATGACTTATGGTGCATGTACCTTGGTCTCCGGTCCCTTGTTTCACTCCATGAACTTGTATCCCTCTCATTTGGGCCACATGGCGAAGCAAAGGTCCAAATCCCTTCTCCCATGTTTTACATCCTACATGCATCATCTCCCTCCTTTGCAGATCTGGAAGATGCCAAAACAACTGTCGCATCCTCTGTTGCATACCCCTTGAGTACATGCCCTCTTTCTTGAGGACTTGGAGCTGATGACACCTTGACTACACTCTGTGGTCTGGTCCTCAGCTCCTCTACTACTGCCCCCTCATACAACTTGGCAGCACCCTCTTGGTTTGCCTTGAAGCGTTCCACTGATAATACCACTTGGAGCCCTTTTTACTCTGATGGAGTGCTCAGTTGCTTGCTACTGCTCTCCCCTTGTTGTATGACCTTCCTTGCCACATTTGCCTACTTTTGTTGCGGTGCACCCACTGGTCGGTCTTCCACCGCGTGGTGCTTTTGGTCTCGATCTTCTGCTGCACTGAGCCACTTTGTCTCACTTTGAGGACCAGCCCTCATAGCGTCCTTGAATTGCTGAGTGGTCCTCCGTGCCGCCATCAATTCCTCCTCTTGAGACTTGGCAGTTCCTTTTGTGAGTTCCTTGTGGCTCCGGACCACCATCTCTGCAGCCCAGAGCGTGTTTTTCTCCGGTTAAGAACGCAGACCAATGCCGTTGCTCTCCATCTCCTCAGCCCCTGGGGCGGAGCTCCGTGCACACGACTTGTCGGCACCCCATGCCAGCACTTCAGTGGTCCCATTTTGGCCCTCACATTACTGCAACAGCTGCTTCCCTTCAACAGAGATGTGCATCCCTTCGGGCTCTCCTTGAGGACGCGCTTTCTTGCCATCCTTTTCTTGCTGCATGGTCCTCCGCACAACCACCACCGCTCCCGCATGAAACTCGGCAGCACCCATTTGGCATGCTTTGATGCTCCAGTTCACCACTCTCGCAGAATTGGGCTTCTTTTGTACGTTAGGAGAGCCAGGCCATTTGCCGTCCATGCTCTCCCCTGGTTGGTCTGCCACAAGGAACACCTCTCTTGCCTCGCTTTGGAGTCTTGCACCGATCACCTGGCGTCCTGTTGCATGGCATGCCTTGTGGTCCAGATCCACTGACCCAGCCCATAGGGTACCCTCCATACCGCCCACTGCGTCCTCAGATCCCCTCCTCGCAGCTGCAACCGCTTCCTTGCTCCGACAGTTGCACACGTTGGACTCATAGCTGCACGTCATGAGGACGTCGGCACATACCCAGCACATACCTTGTTTATGTGCACCACGTGCCACGACACATCCACCTCCCTCCTCTTTTAGGAGGCAGCCCTTTCTCGTGAAGGTCACTTTGTGTCTCTCCTCAATGTTGCGACTCACGGACAGCACCTCCGTTGCCAGGTCAGGCACTCTGAGCCTCCTTGCCTTAGAGCTCTTCTTCCTGGTTGACTCCTCCACCAGCTTTCTTCCTCCTCGGAGCACATCACCTCCATTGTGATGTGTGGTGGCAGCCTCCATTTGTTTCTCTGCCTCTAGCTCCCTCTTGGAGGTTGTGGATGTTGTATGCCTATAGCATGCCTTGTGGTCCTTGGCCACATCAGCTGACCTCTTGTATGGCGTGTCTGCAACAGCTTCTGTCTACCGTCCTCTCCCTCAAGTCTTGATGGAGTCCACAACTTTTGCTGTTCGTGTTTCTTTCCAGTAGCCCCTCATGTGTAGCAAGCCCCCTGTTTTTGGGCATGTTGGAGGTTACTTGCTCCAAACACACCTGCCGCTCATCCGCCTCAGGTTTGGCCAACATTTCTCCCTTCATGGAGCACATGGAGTTGGCGGTTGGAACCCTAGTTTGCTGCCCTTCAGCCAAATTTTGTGGCCAGCTCTGCAGCTCCCCTTGCGCAACCCCTTCTTCCATGGATTTCTTGGACACAATGATAGCACTCCCCCTTCTTGGCATGGTGTGGACTCGTCCTTATCCCCTGTCGCCTCCTACTTCTTGGAAAGAATAAACGATGAGGATGATTTCTGTAGAAAATGTCCCTTTCTCTGCCCTGGCGGTTTTGTTCTGATTTTGTAGTGCTTCTGCCAACTAACACGGTGTCTCTTCATCGTCCCGCTTGCCAATTTCTCCTGTTAGGAAGGACTTAAAGGACCACATGATGCAAATGGGAGACAAAGGCCCATCTTGGCTCTTGTTAGTCAGATTCCATTGGCTCGACCTCTTCCGTGGACCAGTGCGTGAAGTACTCATTTGCGGCATGGAGGGTAATGAACCGCTTAGCAAAGTAGAGACAGTGTTGCCACATCAGCATGTGACAATGCAGAGCCTCTCCCAAGCCTTCAACACTCGGGTGCATCCTTGGAGGTGCATGAAGCCTGTTTCATGCCATCTTTGTTGTCCTTCATGTCCTCTCTCTTGTTAGCCATGGCCATCCCTTTAGGAAAACTCTCCTACCATTTGACCAGCTCGAGCAGATCCTTCGTACAAAGGTGAAACTTAGTCTGCCACCTCAAAGCAGGGAAGCCCATCCCATCAACATGTGGGATGGCATAACTGCTCTCTTGTCTGGTAGTTGCATGGAGATATACTTTGAATCTGTTGAAGGCGTGGGCCCATAATCCTTTGTTTGCCCGAGTGTGTATGCACGCTTGAGGAAACCAAGTTGGCCCAGTTCCTGCTTCCAGTTGTTCTAGGGGGATTGGTATGAGAGCGAGCCTCATTGCTCTAAGGATGGCAAAGGACTTGGCTATGGGATTCACATTGTGACATCAATCACTTAGTTTATTGAAATGATCTAAACACTCAAGATGATTGTTTTTTTCTTTTTCTTGGTCAAGCTGCCATGACTGTTTGGTCTTTATACATCCACAGGTGTAGCCTTTACCATGCATACAAGCAACCGTAAAAGGCTAAGCTCCTTGAAGATTCCATGCCTTCTAGACTGGCATGTGATGTGGAAGGTTCCACACTTGGATCCTTGTGCCTCTCTATTAGTCGTTGCTTCTAACCCAAGGATCCAAGCATGGGGCATGAGCCTGCTTCCCTGGACTTACAGCTTTCTTCTACTTAAAGCAACCATCATGTAGAAGGCATCTCCCCTTCTAGGAACGTTCCACATTCCTTTTAGAAGCACTAATCACATCTGGAAGGAACCTCTCCTTCCTGGAATCCTCCACCGGCTTCTAGAAGCAAGAACAATTCATCTAGAAGTTTGCAAATCTCCAATGAACTTCCTAGACCATGTGGTTGCTTTCACCCCAAGCAACCACAGTATTTGCAGAGGTCGAACCTGAACCCAGATTCTTAGCTACCATAGTGGATTCCTCGAACCACCTGTTGGCCTGAGGGTGAGTGTGCACCCTGGAGGGTCCCTAGCAGTGGCTGGTTCACACCACCAACTTTTTTTGGAGAGACTGAAACTATGGAGGCAACTGGTTCCAAGGATGGCAAAATCTGGTCAGAAAGTGAGGCAATAGTTTTGGCCTCAATTGAATGGGAATGTACACTTGATCAAGGCTCACAAGCAGTGGCATTTTATAGCCACTGATCTAAGCTTTCCAGAACACCAAAGCATGCCAGATTTGGAGGTTCCTAGCAGATTCTATGGCTTCTAGAGTGCTCCTTGGTAGGCTGTCCTTTTCCCACCTAGGAAGGCATCCCTTCCCTCCTCTAGAAGCTTCTGCCCCTTCCTAGATTCCTCAGCTTGCTTCTAGTAGGAGGGAAGGTGTCCAGAAGACCAAGACACCTCTAGATGCCTTGTAGGAAAAGACACCCCTTCTAGAAGGTGTGCCACCTTCCCGGACCCTCACCTGGCCTTCTAGAAACTTAAAGAGAAACTGTAGAGGTTGAGCTAGCTTCCTGGCATCTATTTTCCACCTCCCTTGAGGCAGGGCAGAATTTCATCTTGTGGGACTTGAACCCGGGCCCCTGCCTCTAGAGGTGGACACCATTAACCACTAAGCCACTAAGGCTTGTCTTTTTGGTGTTCCTTTTTGGAGTCACTCCTGCCATGGTGAGGAGCATCATTCCAACAATCTCCCCCTTGCGCATCACCCATGGCAGTCGTCCATGCTCAACCTATAACTGAGGAGATTTTCTCCTCATGGGAGGCGAGCTTACATTTTATTGCTCCCTCCCACTCAGCCCCATCCTTCTTGTGCAGTGCCTCCTTGAGGCTCCTCTTGCGCGAACCCAGTCCAAATGCCCTTGTCGACATCATATCTTTTTGTCCTTCTTTGCACACGGCTGCTCGTGCGGGGCTCTTGAGGCGGTTGTTGTAGTTGCTGTCCCCTTTTGGCGCCATCCTCTCCTAGCGCCTGCTCCCCCTCTCTTGGAGACCTTGGAGACATCGGTCGACTCCCCGCCTCCACGTCCATCTCCGGTGCTTCGGATTCCTCATCCGAACTGGCCGGAACAAATTGTGTCGTTCGCCCATCCCTCGGGCGATCTTCTCCGGCTGGTACTGCTACGAGGACGTCACCCTCATTCACGTCCTCCGGCGTCTCCCCCTCAAGGAGTGGCATCCACTCCCCCCTCATGGAGAGACCTGCCTCCTTGTCTGTCCAACGGCTTTTCTCGTCGAATGTGACGTCGCGACTCCGCACAATCTGCTGCCTCCTTGGGTCAAAGAGCCGATACGCCTTGCTTCCGCTCTCATATCCAAGAAAAATGCACCGACGGGTACGCGGGTCCAGCTTGCTCCGTCCCTCACATGCCTGCACCATTGCATGTGCAACACAACCAAACGTGCGGAGGTGACCCACCGCCGGCTTCCTCCCGCTCCACACTTCTTGTGGCGTCTTCCACGCATTGCTCTCCTTGTCCTTCAGCGGCTTGGTGGGCATGAGATTCATGATGTACGCTGCTGTCCTTGCCACCTCCGCCCAATACCGTTGTGTAAGGCCAGCGTCGCTCAACATGGATCGCACCATGTTAAGGATTGTGCGATTCGTTCTCTCTGCGAAGCCATTCTGTTGTGGGGAGTGTGGAGTTGTTTTCTGCCACTCAATCCCCTTGCTCTTCATCCACCCAAGGCACCCCGCATATTCACCGCCGTTGTCACTCCGGAACGCCTTCACCTTCAACTCTGTTTGCCGCTCCACATCAGCCACAAACTCTTGCATGCACGCAAGGACCTCACTCTTCCGCTTCATTNCGGACGTTACCCTCACCGGCGGCCACCTCTGTTTTTCCATTGGCCACCGTCATGCGTCTCTCCGAGGCGCCGTAGGTGACAAATGCCGTCCTGTTGCATTGCGTGTGGCGGCCTGATTCGGAGTCGATGACGGCAACTCCCGG
>SZWC01001699.1:138855-192854 GCA_023375785.1 Penium margaritaceum | reverse complement strand
TGTCTAAATTTATTGGAGGCCACACATGATCCTGGTCCAATCAAGGGGCTTCTGGAATTTCGTGTCACTGTGAGCACCTCCGTAGTAGTAGTAGTAGTAGTAGTAGTAGTAGTAGTAGTAGTAGTAGTAGTAGTAGTAGTAGTAGTAGTAGTAGTAGTAGTAGTAGTAGTAGTAGTAGTAGTAGTAGTAGTAGTAGTAGTAGTGGACAAAGAGTCCACTGTTATGGCACATCGGATACTATTGGTGCCACTACTATTGACCCTTTCTGTGTATCTTCTTTCCCTTTTGCCTTGTGTGGTTGTTTCAACACCCTGAATCTGGCCGCTTGAATTAGAGGAAAAAGAGGAGGAAGCGGTGGAGTTGGGGTTGGCAAACTGGGACAGAGGTATCAAGATAGTCGCAGTCATCGTTGCAACATGTGAAATCTGCTAATGGATGACAGCTACCTCATGAGCAGATGTCGCCTAGAGGAAATAGCGATGAGCCCAAGGATGCACCTCAAGTGACCTAGACAACTCTGAGAGGGTCCATGAAGAGCCTCACGTGTTCCATGTGTACTCCCATCATGATGGTGCCGAGTGTCCACAGCTGTATCCCACCACCAGTCTTAAGGCGCAACTAAAAATGCGCATGGCACACTACAAGTAGTCTGCTAAAAGCTCTGTAGGAACCTAATGGAGGAAGTGGAACTCCGGCAGTTGTCATCCTTGCGGAATGAGTCTCTTGAACAAGTAATGTCAGGATCAACTCCCAGCTACGACTCGGATCCCAGTCCTGGTCCATGCCAAACCTAGGATGGGACGGAAGTCAACCAAAGTCTTCTGCAACATAGCGGAGAGGATACTGCACGTTTCTCTCATTGCTTTCTGGACCTGGTGAGCGTGTACGTTCTGGTATTAGTTATGATACTAGGGCAAGATTTCCTCCGAGTCAGCCCATGCCTAGAACAGGGTCTCGTAGTAGTCAAATCTGTTTTCAATGTTATAGCGTGGTGGTGGCTTCTTAAAACTATTTGGTTCTCGCTCCATTGGGAGGGCAACCTCAGGCTATGGTGAAGGTGGTAGAGCCACAAGAAGACCACCAGTGATTGCAACGCCACCGAATGTAAATGTTGTTGAGCGTTGTGGCTAATCCTGAAGTTGGGAGGGTACCAGGGTGGAAAGTTGCAATCTCAGATGTAGCTCGTGAATCCGCTCTTGAAAAGCACAATTTACCTCCTCACGTGAGTTTTCCTCCATCTTCTCTTCATGCTAAGCGTCAATCTACAATGGGGGGGTACTGAGGCCTTGGTGTTGGGCAGGGTGTAGACTGTAGAAATGATGTCTTTACTCAAAGATTGACTAGGGAAAGCGCCAATGTCAGTATCCTCTTTGCTCATGTCAGCAAGGGGCTGACATCAACAGTATGAGAAGCTAACATTCTTCTCTTTTTTTTTTTCCTCATGAGGGTTCTATGTGAGAGTAGGAGAGGGTCTGACCTCGTCATCCCCTTCACATCACAGTTGCGATGGTGACTGCGTGAGAATACTGCAATTGCCACAGCTAATGGGTAGTAGCAAGCTTTGCACCTATAATAAAGAGTTGTGTTTCATAGTAGAAGCTGCACAAATGTTGCTGCTCTACGCATTGTTCTAGTAATACTTCATAAACACGCAGCTGCACAGTTCGTGGCTACAAAACCATAGCTACTGTTGCTTCTACACTACCGCTTCCACTACTACCATTGCTACTCCTTGTGCTATAACCTGCTGTTGCTCTTGCTACATGCTACTACAACTGGCTACCACTGCTTCGCACAATTCTTACTGCTTCTACCTACAGTCGCTACCACTACTCAATAACACTACAACTTGGTGCTACCACGTGCTACTATTACCAATTGGTGCTCTTGCTGTTGGCCGGTGTAGTAGCTCGGTGATGTTGCATCTAATTGTTGTTGTCATTCTAGGCCGCTATTGCCACTTTGCTACTGCTATACCACGTGAGTGATGATGGTGCTCTGGTGGTGACACTAACTCATACTGCCATAGCCGATGTCACCGTGACATGGTGATGCCGTCGCTGTCAACATCACGACAGCATCTCTGGTGCCGCTATCTGCTGCGGCTGGTCCCATGACCTCGGCTGTAGTTGTGATTCTCAACATTGCTGCCAACACTATGTCTCCATTGCAAAGCTCAGCCAGCTATATACATGTTGGGCCAGTCCGAAGCGTAGATGCTGAACAGGAAAAGATGTGGAGCATGATACGGTTTGGGAATTTGAGATACTTGGGTAACTTATAAGTTGGCGGTAAGTGATCTTCCATGACAAGTGTCAAGTTTGTCAAACACAAATACTCAATTCTGAGAATAAAAATGAGGCATATGTTTGGTCCTTGGCCCTGGAGATGAACGGCACGTGCGTGTTGGCACTAGTGGGTGTGGAAGAACCCTCAAAGATGCCTAGATCTCACTGATGCATGCTACCAGTGTTTGGGCAGCCAATGGACACCAATTGTGAAGAGTGTGGAGCACAAGGATCACAGATTTGAGTGGGTTGAGCACATCGCATTCAATAGATCTGAATTGAAACACAATTTTGTTGCACATCATACTGAGATTACATCAGATACTTGTTGCCTGTGATCTAATCTCTCCAACAAATCCAAGCACACCCAAATTGGAGCAGTAGAGCCCCTGCTACGGCCGTGAAAGTAACCCTTGGTGGAGCCACCCACCTTGCCGTACTCTCTAGGCAACAGGAGGCGCTTTGATGATGTCTTCAACCGAGTGTCTTTCCTCGCCCAGAAGTCAAGGAGAGTTTCATCCTTGTTGATAAGGTCCTAGTTTTTACCTCATTCATGCCCCTGGTGCATTTGGAACCCATTGGAGACGAACTCGGATCACTGGCAGTGGATTATCCCTCCATCCATGGCGGGATGGAGGGATAATTTTCCACCCGCCCAATACCCATTTTTCGGGCCAGGCTAACTTTATTAATACTCACTCAAATAAAGCAATTCAAAGCTCGATCCTGTATGGAAAAATCTAATAAATCCAAATCCAAATTCATATTAGGTGTTCAAACACTCCTCATTGGTCTAACCAGGGAGTACAATCAACGGCACTCGTGGCATGGGGCACACCATGTCAACGATCTTCTCCTTGCACCACAGCCTTGTTGCCCTGTCCTTGGAACCTGTAGCATTTTCAACTTAACAGCACAGACCGAGCTCCATCCAGCTTGCGTTGTGCCTGTCCTTGGGCTGTGCCTTGGTGATGGCGTCGGCGAGCATGAGCTTAGTGCCGCAATGCACAATGGCCGCATCTCCCTTCGCCACCAAGTCCCGTGCGTAGTGATTATAGATCTCGATGTGCTTGGTCCTCCTATGCAGCATTGGGTTCTGGGTGAGGCTGATTGCACTCATGTTGTCAACGTTGAGTACCGTCCGCTTCCTTTGCGGCACGCCAATCTTCTTCAACAGCCATCGCAGCCACACCGCCTCCTTTCCGGCTTCCGCAAGCGCAATGTACTCCCCTTCGATGCTGAACATCATTACACTATCCTGCTTCTTGCTTTACCATGAAACTGCTACACCACCGGGCACAAACATGTGCCCCAAAGTTGATTTTTTGTCATCCACATCACCAGCCCAGTCGGCATCGAAGTAGCCGGCCAACTCAAGGGAGTCATCACGCGCTTCCCCTCCGAACACGAGCTGCGACTATTTTGTCACCTTGAGATAGAGGAGGATCCGCATCACTGCTTGCCAATGCAACAGCCCAGGGTCAGCAACATAGCGGCTCACTTGGCCCTCCACGAAGGCCAGGTTAGGCCACGTCGCCACCTTGCCTTACATGATGCTCCCCACCGCGGTCTGGTACTGCACACCTGCCATCTCCTCCTTCTCCTCGTCTGTGCTCAGTCCAATGCTCGAGCTCAGCTCACATGTGGTGGTCATGAGTGTGCCAATGGGTTTGCACTCCTCCATGTTGTAACGGTGGAGCACCTCTTGCACGTATTTTGCTTGACCCATCTCTAGCGTACGTGCCTTGCTGTCCCTCTTGATGGCGACGCCAAGGTAGTACTCGAGCTCGCCCATGTCGGTCATTTTGAACCGACCGCCCAGCTGCCACCTTCAGGTTCACCAACTCCTCTATGTCCGATGACACGAGGATGAGGTCATCCACGTAAAGGACTATCATCTGGTGCAACCCAGGCTGCTTCCGCACGTACATGCTCTGATCCGCTTCGCATTGCTTGAAGCCAAGCTCGGCCATGAAGCCGTTTACTTTCAGGTACCACATGAGTGGCGCTTGCTTCAGCCCGTAGAGCATCTTGCAAGGCCAACACACCTTCCTCGGCAGCGCGTCCACCCCCTCCGGCACCTCCATGAGGACCTCCTTGTCCAGGTCGCCGTTGAGGAACGCGGTTTTCACATCTATTTGATGAATTTCGTAGTCGCGTGCCGCCGCCACCGAGAGGATGGAGCGGACGGAGACAAACTTTGCCATGGGTGTGAAGGTTTTATTACACAATTCATCCTTCCGCTGGGCGTACCCCTTTGCAACCATTTGTGTCTTGTACCTCTCCACCTTCCCCTCCTTGGTGAGCATTCTCTTGAAGATTCACTCAGAGCCGATGATCTCCGCGCCCTCCAGACTGTCGATCAGCTACCAAATGCCATTCTCTTCATGTGAGGCGAGCTCAGATTTTACAACTCCCTCCCACTCAACCCAATCCTTCCGCTGCAATGCCTCTTTGACAGTCTCGGGCTCCTCTTGCGCAAAGAACGCTCGAGCAAACCCAGTCGAGATGCCCTCCGCGGCATCGTACCTTTTTTCCGTCCTCCTTGCGCATCCGCTTCTTTGAGGCTGTTGCTATTGAGGATGTTGTTGTTGCTGCCGCTGCTGCTACTGCTCCTGCCCTCTCGCGGTGCCCTTTGCACCACAGGCCTACTCCCCCTCTATCGGGGACTGTGGAGATGCCGTCTCACTCCCCGCCTCCTCATTCAACTCATCTTCTACCAGCGCTTTGGACTAATTTTCCAAATGGGATAAAGGCAAATCAGCCGCTCCCCCATACTCTGGATAGTTCTCGCCGGTTGGAGCTGCTCGGACGTCATCCTCTTTTGCATCCTCCAGCATCTTCCCCTCAAGGAGTAGCAGCCACTCCCCACGCTTGGAGAGACCCGCATCCTTGTCCGTCCAACGGTTGTTCTCGTCAAACGTGACGTCGTGACTCTTTACGATCTGCTGCCTTCGCGGGTCAAAGAGCCGGTATGCCTTGCTCCTGCTCTCGTACCCGACGAAGATGCACTGGCAAGTCCGCGGGTCCAGCTTGCCCCTCTCCTCCTGTGCCTCCATAACAGCATGTGCAACGCAGCCAAATGTTCAGAGGTGAGCCACAATTGGCTTCCTCCTGCTCCACACCTCTTGTGGTGTCTTCCACACCTTGGACTCCGCGTCTTTTAGCGGCTTTGTCGGTGTCAGGTTCATGATGTACGTCGCTATCCCTATCGCCTCGCCCCAGTCTCACTGCGCAAGGCCGGCATCATTCAACATGGACCGAACCATGTTGAGGATGGTGCGGTTTGCCCTCTCAGCGGCGCCGATCTGTTGCAGAGAGTGTGGCGTAGTTTTTTGGCATGCGATCTCCTTGCACTTCATCCATTCCAAGCAGCCCTTATACTCGCCGCCGTTGTCCATCTAGAACGCCTTCACCTTCAACCTTGTTTGTCGCTCCACTGCCGCCACAAACTCTTGCATGCACGACAGGACATCACTCTTCCTCTTCATGATGTAGAGATAAAGCTTGCGACTGTGATCGTCAATGAAGGTCATAAAGTAGTAAGCGCCCCCGATGGAGCTCTTGAATGGCCCACACACGTCAGTGTGAACCACCTCCAACTTTGCCGATGCGCGCGTCCCTTTGCCATCAAACGGCTGTCGTTTTGCCTCGCCAACCACGCACGGCTCGCACACGACATTCTTGGCTATGTCGAGGTCCTTGACCTCAAAGACTCCCCACCACTTCCTTCTTCACCATGTCCCTCACAGTTGAGGGGGCGATGTGACACAGGCCGTGGTACCACAGGTACAGGTTACCTTTGTCCTTCTTCACGAAGTGGACGGCGTCAGTCCTTTCTGTTGGAGTGATGCTCCTCACCATTGCAGGAGTGATTCCAAAAAGGAACACCAAAAAGACAAGCTGTAGTGGCTTTGTGGTTAATGGTGTCCACCTATAGAGGCAGGGGCCCGGGTTCAAGTCCCACAAGATGAAATTCTGCCCTGCCTCAAGGGAGGTGGAAAATAGATGCCAGGAAGCTAGCTCAGCCTCTAGATTTCCTCTTAAAGTTTCTAGAAGGCCAAGTGAGGGTCCAGGAAGGTGGCACACCTTCTAGAAGGGGTGACTTGTCCTACAAGGCATCTAGAAGTGTCTAAGTCTTCTGGACACCTTCCCTCCTACTAGAAGCAAGCTAAGGAATCTAGGAAGGGCCTGTCAGGTTGAGATCCGCGTGGTGCGGTCCCGACGTTGTTTTCTGATGGCCCCTAGTGGTTCACGTCTACTGTTTTTGGGCGAATCTGAGACTGAGCGTGAGCTTTCTGGTCGCCTCACGCTATGTGAGCAGGAAATTAGGGACAGTCAGTTTGCGAAGGGAATAACGTCATTTTACATTAGTTTTTAAACATGGACATAATCATAACATTTATAGGGCTAGTCATGAGCTTTCCAAAGCACCAAACCTCGCACGATTTGGCCAAGCGTAGCTCAAGTTATGCTTGCCAAAGCGCAGGTCTCACCCACCATAGAAGCCTAACGCCGCCACTCGCCGTGGCGCCTTCGTTCACGTGCGAAGCGCCTTTCCCAAGGCGCATATCTCATTGCACATGGTGTGGGGTTCCCCTGCACTGTTTCCACGCACCCTACCCACTTTTGGGTCGTGTTTGGTGATGGGGTGTGACGAGGTTCAAAACCTGTCCGTGGACCTGCAGTCAGAATTTTGACGGTCCCCGAGTAACAAAACGTACTACTGAGTTTCGGACGCCGAGCCAGATTTTTTTGTCCCTTAGTAACAACCTGCACTACTGGATCGGGTGGATGATCCGCCGGATCAGGTGGATCATCCACCGGACGCCTCGGCAGGGCTATCGGAGCATTTTCTCCAGATGGTATTTTCGTTACTCAATCCGGTCGATTATCCACCGGATTTCGAG
This sequence comes from Penium margaritaceum, assembly GCA_023375785.1. Taxonomy (NCBI): domain Eukaryota; kingdom Viridiplantae; phylum Streptophyta; class Zygnematophyceae; order Desmidiales; family Peniaceae; genus Penium; species Penium margaritaceum. Next base: position 185,656 of record SZWC01001699.1, on the reverse strand, counting down.
TCGCAGCCGGCTCCCAGAGTCGCTGCGCACACCCCAACTTTGGAAGGCCATATCTCCCTCGATACTTGTCCGATTCCGGCGAAACAATTTCCACCGGATTCAGCAACTCGTCAACTTTTAGTGGCAATCCTCCATTTAAGGATCTGATCAATTGTCGAGTCGCCAGATCCGCCGGAGCAACATTTCCATTTTCTGGAGGCTCGTCGGCGCCTCCCGGCGCCGCAGTTGGGCATGCGAAGGGGCAATGTTTTTCAACATTCTCCCCCTTGTACCTGCCATGCCCGCTGCTCCTGCTTGCTCTCACTCATCTTCCGCTGCGCCCTCCAGCCCACCATAGCTGGTCATCCCAAGTCCGGCCACGCTCATCGCGTGCCGGTCCGCGGGTTGCGCCTTGGTCAAGCAATTCGCAAGCATGTTGTGCGTGCTGCAGTGCTGCAGCACCACCTGCCCCTTTTCAACCATGTCCCGTGCGTAGTGATAACGCATGTCGATGTGCTTCGTCCTCCTGTGCTGTGTCGGGTTGTTGGTCAACGAAATGGAGCCGGTGTTGTCCTCTTACACCACCGTAGGCTCCAGCTGCGGCACGCCCAGCTCCCACAGCAACCTGCGGAGCCACACCGCCTCCTTGACCGCCTCGGCCAGCGTGATGTACTCTGCTTCCACTGTGGAGGTGGCGATGCAGTCCTGCTTCCTGCTGCACCACGAGACTGCTGCACCAGCGAGGAAGAACACGTAGCCGGATGTGGACTTCCACTTGTTCACATCCCCAGCGTAGTCTGCATCCGTGTAGCAGACCAGACGCAAAGGGTCCGTCCGCCCTTTGCCGTCGAACCTGAGGCGCACGTGTCGCGTCGCCTGCAGGTAACGGAGGATGCGCTTGACCTCCTGCCAGTGTAGTGGCCCTGGATCGGCCACGTACCTGCTCACTTGGCCCACCGCGTAGGCCAGGTCTGGTCGAGTTGCCACCATGGCGTACATGAGGCTGCCCACCGCCGATTGGTAGGACACCCCTGTCATATCCTCCCGCTCTTCTTTTGTTTGCGGCGCCATTGCCGCACTCAGTTCATAGGTCGTGGAGACAGGACTGCACACTGGTTTGCAGTCCTCCATGTCGTACCGCTTCAGCACCTCGGCCACGTATTTGGCCTGCCCCAGCTCAAGCGTGCGCGCCCTCCGGTTCCGCGTAATGCTCACCCCGAGGTAGAACTCCAGCTCCCCCATGTCCGACATCTGGAACCTGCTGCTCAGCTGCTCTTTCAGCTGCTGTAGGCTCAGCAGGTCTTAGGAGCACAAGATCAGATCGTCCACGTAGAGTGCGACAATCTGATGGAGCTTCTTGCTGCGCCGCACGTACACACTATGATCCGCCTCACAGCGCTTGAAGCCGAGTTGTGCAATGAAGCTGTCCATCTGTTGGTACCAGCATCGGGGCGATTGTTTTAGCCCGTACAAGGACTTCCGCAGCTTGCACACCTTGCCCTCCGACGCCTCCACCCCCTCCGGCACCTCCATGTAGATTTTCTTGTCGATGATGCCATTGAGGAAGGCCGTCTTTACGTCCATTTGGTGGAGCTCCATGTCCTTCGCTGCTGCCACCGCAAGGATCGCCCGGATGCTTGTGAACTTGGCGACGGGGGCGAACGTCTCATCGTAGTGCTCGTCCTTACGCTGTACATATCCCTTCGCCACGAGTCGCGCCTTGTACTTGTCAACCACACCTTCCTTTGTGAACTTGGTCTTAAAGACCAGCTTGGAGCCGATGACCTTGGCGTCTTTCGGCCTGTCAACCAGCTGCCACGTGTCGTTTTCAGCAATGGATGCCAACTCCGACTTGATGGCGGCGTCCCATTGCTCCCCCTCGGGCCGCCCAAGCGCCTCTCGCACGGTTGTCGGTTCCGTTGATGCAGCCAGCATGCACCGCGTCATGCCGATCCATTGACCGGTGCCTGCGTCGAAACGCTTCCTTGCCCTCCGCTGCCTCCCGCTACGGCGCGACAGTCTTGGCGGCGTCTCGTTGCTCTTCTGCGATCCTTCCGACTGTGCCCGCTCCGGTGAATCATCGACTAGACGACTCCCCGAGGACTCCACCCGCTCCGGTGAACCATCAACCGGACGGGCGGAACGTTCGGAGGATTTTTCTCTGACGCCCGATGCGAACTCCGCCGGGAGTGCGCGCTTCGGCACCCGCGGTGCCTCCTTCGACGGATCATTCCGCCGGATCTCCAGCCCAGCTACATCGTCGTCAGAGTTCTCCGCGTCGGCTGCTGCACCTGCTGCACCGTTGCGCTCCGACGCCGCATCATCGACCTCCGCGTCCGTCGGCTCCTCCTCGTAGTCAAGGAGTTGGAACCACTCCCCCTGTTTTGGAGTGTTCCCGACGCTCATGTCATTGCTGCTGCTGCTGAAGCTTTGCTGCTCGTCGAAATCGACGTCACGGCTGCGGATGATCTCTTGCGTGCGCGGGTCCCAGAGCCGATACGCCTTTTGCGCGCTCTCGTAGCCGAGGAACAAGCACGGCTTAGTCCGCGGTTCTAGCTTGCTGTCGCGTCGTTGCGTCGCCTGCACCATCGCGTGCGCCTTGCACCCGAACACCTTCAGATGCGCCACGTTTGACTTGCGCCCGCTCCAAACCTCCTGCGGCGTCTTCCAGCCGCCCTTGCCCTTCAGCACCGCTGTTGGGGTGAGGTTGATGGTGTAGCTCGCTGTACGCACAGCCTCCGCCCAGAACCCTCGCGGCAACCCCGCATCCACAAGCATGGTCCGCACCATGTTGAGCAGCGTCTGGTTCGCCCGTTCTGCCACTCCGTTGGACTGTGGTGAGTATGGCGTAGTGGGTTCCCACTTGATGCCCTACTGCTTCATCCACCCGCAGTTGCCCACGTACTCTTTGCCATTGTCGCTGCGTAGTGCTCTGACCTTCCGGCCAGTCTGCCTCTCCACCGCTACGACGTACTCCTTCAGCCGGTCCACGACCTCGCCCTTCCGCTTCATGAAGTACATGTAGAGTTTTATGCTGCAGTCATCAATGAAAGTGACGAAGTATCTGAAGCCGCCGTTTGACGGCGTTTTGAACGGTCCGCACACGTCGCTGTGCACGACCTCCAGCAGGTCCTTTGCGCGAGTCGCGTTCTCGTTGAACGGCTTGCGCCGCGCCTTGCCCAAAATGCAAGGCTCGCACTTTTTGTGCGCTGCTGCATCTTCTGCCGCGCCTACACCGTTGATGACAAGGCCACGCACCATGTCGCTCTTTGCCATCTCCTTAACGGTTGCGGGCGCCGAATTTCCCAACCGTTGGTGCCAGAGCTCCAGATCAGCGCTTCCTCCCTTGGCCATGTTGACGACACGCTCCTGCAAATCTGCTGCGTCGGATGCCGCAAGGACCACCTTGGTCTCCACGATGTAGAGACCGCCCTCGCGCTTCGCCTCCAGCACGACCTCGCCGTCGCCGTCGATGCACACCACTGCGCCTTTCTCGTGGAAGAGCACCTCATACCCCTTGTCCGTCAAGCGGCTGACACTCAAAATGTCAGCCAGGCCGGGGACGTGCTGCACATCACGAATTGTGCACAGCTCCTTCTTACAGCCCACCACGACTTCCACCTCCACGTCGCCTTGGCCGGCCGCCGGCTGGACTTTGTCGTTCGCGACCACCATTGACTTGGAGGACTCCTCGTAGGTGACGAACCCCACCTTCTCGACTTGGGTGTGCTCCTCGGCCCCGGAATCCAGGCACCGCCTGTTGGCCTTCTTGAGGAAGTGGTTCTTGTTGCCGTTGAGGAGCGACCTGCCCTTCCTGTTTTTGCCGCCGGTCTTCGCCTCCTCCGGGCACTCACGGGCCAAATGGCCCTCCTTGCCGCAATTGCGGCACGCACCTTTCTTGGCGCCCTTCTTGCCGCCGCCCTTTCCGCCACTTCCTCGGCTTCCGCTTCCGCCACCTCACGTTTTGGTGACAAGGGTCGATGAGGAGGACGAGGACTCCCCGTAGCTCCGTCGCTGCGCCTCGTTGCGGATGTACTCTGCGACCGCGCCATAGGTGAGCTTGTCCTCTGACCATCCTCCAAGGACAGTGATGAGTGGGCCCCAACTGTCAGGTAGGGCCATGAGGAGGGCCATCGCCTGCAGCTGCGTGTCGATCTTCCACCCCACGTCATTGCATTGCGAGGCGAGCGACTCGATCTGCTGCATGGCGGAGATGGCATCATCTCCCTCCTGGATTCTCACCGTGAGGAGCCGCTTCATCGTGAAGATTTTGTTCGCGAGCGACTTGGATTGGTGGATGGTGCAGAGCTTTTGCCAAGCTTCGGCTGCTAGCTTGCAGCCTTGGAAGTAGCCCCATTGCGACTCGGCCGTCCCGGACACCAGGAGCATGAGCGCCTCCGTGTTCTTCTTTTCGAAGGCCTGCTTCTTCGCGTCCGTAGCAGTCGCCTCTATGAGCACCTCCTTTCCCAACATGACATCCAGCAGCCCTTTATGCAAGGGATGCAGTTCGAACTGCCACCTCCATAGCCCAAAGCCCGGGCCGCCCGCATGCTTTTGAATGGGCTACATCTCCTTCTGCGCCATGTGCGCAGCTACTACTCTGACGAGTTCTCAGAACTTCACGGCGACGTCCAAGATGACGATCCCATGCGCTACGGAAGACATGAACTTTGGAGGCGTTCAGACCCGTGGGCCCATAACCCTTTATCAGGTTGAGATCCGCGTGGTGCGGTCCCGAAGGTTTTGTCTGATGGCCCCTAGTGGTTCACGTCTGCTATTTTTGGGCGAATCTGAGACTGAGCGTGAGCAGGAATTTAGGGACAGTCAGTTTGCGAAGGGAATAATGTCGTTTTACGTTAGTTTTTAAACATGGACATAATCACAACATTTATAGGGCTAGTCATGAGCTTTCCAACGCCCCAAACTTCGCGCGATTCGGCCAAGCGTAGCTCAAGTTATGCTTGCCAAAGCGCAGGCCTCACCCACCACAGAAGCCTGATGCCGCCACTCGTCGTGGCGCCTTCGTTCACGTGCGAAGCGCCTTTCCCAAGGTGCATATCCCATTGCACATGGTGTGGGGGTCCCCTGCATTGTTTCCACACACCCTACCCACTTTTGGGTCGTGTTTGGTGATGGGGTGTGACGAGGTTCGAAACCTGTCCGTGGACCTGCAGTAACAACCTGCAATACTGGATCCGGTGGATGATCCGCCGGTTCAGGTGGATCATCCACCGGACGCCTCGGCAGGCCTATCGGAGCATTTTCTCCTGATGGTATTTTTGTTACTCAATCCGGTCGATTATCCACCGGATTTCGAGTCGCAGCCGGCTTCCAGAGTCGTTGCGCACACCCCAGCTTTGGAAGGCCATATCTCCCTTGATACTTGTTTGATTCCGGCGAAACAACTTCCACCGAATTCAACGACTCGTTAATGTTCAGTGGAAATCCTCCATTTAAGGATCCGATCAATAATCGAGTCGCCAGATCTGCCGGAGCGGCATTTCCATTTTCTGGCAGCTCGTCGGCGCCTCCCGGCGCCGCACTTGGGCATGCGGAGGGGCAGTATTTTCAGCAGGGGCAGAAGCTTCTAGAGGAAGGAAGGGATGCCTTCCTAGGTGGGAAAAGGACAGCCTACCAAGGGCCACTCTAGAAGCCATAAAATCTGCTAGGAAGCTCCAAATCTGACATGCTTTGGTGTTCTGGAAAGCTTAGATCAATGGCTATAAAACTCCACTTCTTGTGTGCCTTGTTCAAGAGTTCATTCCCATTCAATTCAAGCCAAAACTATTGCCTCACTCTCTGAATAGTTTTTCTGCCATCCTTGGAACCAGTTGCCTCCACAGTTTCAGTCTCTCCAAAAACAGTTGGTGGTGTGAACCAGCCACTGCTAGGGACCCTCCAGGGTGTACACTCACCCTCAGGCCAACGAAGGGTTATGGGCCCACATCTCTAAGGGGTTCAAAGCCAGCTTGATTTCAGGCTTCCAACAGCAAGACATGGCGACCAGCGAGCAAGAGAGCAGCCGTACTGTCCTTAAGTTTGATGGGAGAGGCTTTGCCTTGTGGAGGTGGCAGTTTGAGGTCTTCCTCGACGACAAGGGACTTCTTGAGCTTGTGAAGGGTGATGAGACTCCTCCGCCAGAGACTGCAATGGCTGAAGTAAAGGAGGCAAACAAGAAGTGCAACAAAAAGGTGTTGGCGCTCCTTGTGTCCATGTTATGCCCGCCACAACTTGGGCACATCCAAGGATGCACCCTGGTCGCTTAAGCATGGTCAAAATTATGCTCCATCTACCAGTCAAGAAACCTTGCCAATCAGCTCTACATCATCAAACGGCTTGTCACCCTCCGAGCCAATGAAGGCGACAACGTCATGGAGATCATGCAGCAGATTGAGTCGCTCGCACCGGAGTGCCTGGCCATTGGTTGGGAGGTCGACTCTCAGTTGCAAGCTATGATCCTCCTTCTAACCTTGCCGGACAGTTGGAGTCCAATGATCACAGTCCTTGGTGGCTGGCCTTCCGACGAGCTGAAGTACTTGAAGGTTGCTGAGCACGTGCGCAATGAGTGGATGTGACATGGCGGTCAAGAGAGTGCAGCGGCATCAAGTTCAGCTTACACGGTTCATCCTCAAAGTGGAGGCCAAGGCGACAAGTGGAAGGGTACCAAACAGGGCACCAAGAAGGGTGACAAGAAGGGTGAGTGATTCAACTGCGGCAAGGAGGGCCACTACATGCGCAACTGTCCTAAGAAGAAGACAAATCGTTCGCAGCGGGACGGGAAGAAAGATGAGCACGCCCTTATGGCGTACAACTCCACCAATTTGAATGATCCGGGAGTTGCCGTCATTGACTCCGGATCAAGTCGCTACACGCAATGCAACAGGACGGCATTTGTCACCGACGGCGCCTAGGAGAGACACATGATGGTGGCCAATGGAAAAACAGAGGTGGCCGCTGGTGAGGGTAACGTCCGCATTGAGTCAATTGTGGATGGCAAACCTATCACGAGCACATTCCACGATGTGCTGCATATGCCCAACTTTGGGGCAAACCTGCGCTCCGTCAGCCGCCTTACCGACAAGGGACTTGAGGTGCTCTTCACAAAGAAGGAGGCCGTCATCAGCAAGGAGGGCAAAGGTGAGGGGATTGCACGCGCCAAGAGGGAGGACGACTTGTACCTGCTACACGCGAAGATCCTCAGCAGCCGGGCAGGGTCCAACGCCGCCAATCTCGTAACGAAGGATAGAGGAGACCTGGACCTATGGCACCACCGACTCTGCCACATTTCTCCATCGACAGTGAAGGAGATGGCTAAGAGGGAAGTGGTGCGGGGTCTCCAAATCAGCGGCCTTGATGGAACCAAGAAGATCGTGTGTGAGCCATGCATCATTGGCAAATCAACGCGACAGCCGTTTGTGGCCAAGGGGACGGATGCATGTGCAAAACTAGCCGTGGTACACACACATGTGTGTGGACCGTTTGAGAGCTCCATTGGCGGAGCTCGCTACTTCCTCACCTTCATCGATGACCACAGCCGGAAACTCTACCTCTACCCAATGAAGCAAATAAGGGAGGTCCTTGCGTGCATGAAGGAGTTTGTGGTAGATGTGGAGCGGCAAACAGAGTTGAAGGTGAAGGCGTTCCGGAGTGACAATGGCGGTGAATATGCGGGCTGCCTTGGGTGGATGAAGAGCAAGGGGATTGAGTGGCAGAAAACAACTCCAGACTCCCCGCAGCAGAATGGCATCGATGAGAGAGCGAATCGCACAATCCTTAACATGGTGCGATCCATGTTGAGCGACGCCGGGCTTACGCAACAGTACTGGGCGGAGGCGGCACGAACATCGGCATACATAATGAACCTTACAACAACCAAGTCGTTAAAGGACAAGGAGAGCAAGGCATGGAAGACGCCACAAGAGGTGTGGAGCGGGAGGAAGCCGGCAGTGGGTCACCTCCGTACGTTTGGTTGCATTGCACATGCGGTGATGCAGGCACGTGAAGGACGGAGCAAGCTAGACCCACGAACCCGCGGTGTGTTTTCCTTATGTATGAGAGCGAAAGCAAGGCGTACCGGCTCTTTGACCCAAGGAGGCAGGAGGTTGTGCGGATTCGTGACGTCACGTTTGACGAGAAAAGCCGTTGGACGGACAAGGAGCCAGGTCTCTCCAAGAGTGGGGAGTGGATGCCACTCCTTGAGGGGGAGACACCGGAGGACGTGAATGAGGGTGACGTCCTTGTAGGAGCACCAGCTGGAGAGGATCGCCCGAGGGATGGGCAAGCAGCAGAATTTGTTCCGGCCAGTTCAGGTGAAGAATCCAAAGCAACGGAGATGGACGTGGAGGCGGGGAGCCGACCAATGTCTCCAAGGTCTCCAAGAGAGGGGGAGCAGGTGCTTGGAGAGGATGGCACCAAAAGGAGACAGCAACAAGAACAACCGCCTCAATAGCCTCGCACGAGCAGTCGTCTGCGAAGGACAAAGAGATAAGATGCCGACAAGAGCATTTGGACTGGGTTTGCACAAGCCTTCTTCACACAAGAGGAGCTTCAATCTGTAAAGGAGGCATTGCATCGGAAGGATGGGGCTGAGTGGAAGGGAGCAATAAAATCTGAGCTTGCCTCCCACGAGGAGAACGTCACTTGGGAGCTGGTTGACCGGCCGAAGGGCGAGAAAATCATCGGCTCCAAGTGGATCTTCCGGAAGAAGCTCACAAAGGAGGGGAAGGTGGAGCGATACAAGGCGCGACTGGTGGGGAAAGGGTATGCCCAAAGAAAAGGGGAGCACTACGACGAGACCTTTGCACCAGTTGCCAAGTTTGTCTCCATCCCTACTATCCTCTCGGTGGCAGCGGCACGCGACTACGAAATCGACCAAATGGACGTCAAAACTGCGTTCCTCAATGGCGACCTGGACAAGGAAGTCTACATGGAGGTGCCGGAGGGGGTCGATGCACCACAAGGGAAGGTGTGCCGGCTTCGCAAGGTGCTCTATGGACTGAAGCAATCTCCGCTCATGTGATACCTCAAGATGGAAAGTTTCATGGGTGAGCTTGGCTTCAAGCGTTGCGAGGCCGATCACAGTGTGTACGTGCGTAACCAGCCGGGGCTCCACCAAATTGTCATCCTCTACGTGGATGACCTCATCCTTGTGTCTTCGGATGAGGGGGAGCTCAAGAGCCTCAAGAAAAATCTTGGTGGCCGGTTCAAGATGACGGACATGGGCGAGCTGGAGTACTACCTAGGCATCTCCATCAAGAGAGACTGCAAAGCACGCACGCTGGAGATGGGTCAAGAAAAATATGTGCAAGAGGTGCTCCGCCATTACAACATGGATGAGTGCAACCCCATCGGCACGCCTATGACAACGACATGTGAGCTGAGCTCGAGCATGGGCCCGAGCACGGAGGATGAGAAGGCGGAGATGGCTTGAGTACCGTACCAGTCCGCAGTTGGCAGCATAATGTATGCCATGGTGGTGACGCGGCCTGACCTTGCCTTTTGCCGAGGGACAAGTGAGCCGCTACGTTGCTGATCCGGGGCCGCTACGTTGGCAAGCGGTGAAGAGAATCCTCCGCTACTTGAAGGCAACCACACATTCGCGACTTGTGTTTGGAGGGAAAGCCCGGACTGACTCCCTCGATTTGGTTGGCTACTCTGATGCTGACTGGGCAGGTGACGTTGATGACCGCAAGTCAACATCAGGCTATGTTTTTGTGCTTGGTGGTGCAGCGGTGTCTTGGGCAAGCCGGAAGCAGGACAGTGTGGCTCTATCCAGCACTGAGGCGGAGTATATTGTGCTCGCGGACGCCGCAAAGGAGGCACTATGGCCGCGGTGATTGCTCAAGGAGATTGGGGTGTCGGAAATGAAGCCAACGACACTCAATGTTGACAACATGAGTGCCATCAGCCTGACCAAGATCCCAGTGCTACACCGGAGGACCAAGCACATACAGATCCAGCATCACTTTGCACGAGACCTCGTTGCAAAGGGTGATGTGGTGCTTGTGCACTGCGGCACAAAGCACATGCTTGCTGATGCCATGACAAAGGTGCAACCCAAGGACAGGCATGATGCTACTTGTATGGAGCTTGGGCTTTCCGAAGCCTCTTGAGTTGCAGGTTGAGCATGGATGACTGCCATGGGTGATGCGCAAGGGGGAGATTGTTGGAGTGATGCTCCTCACCATGGCCGGAGTGACTCCAAAAAGGAACACCAAAAACACAAGCCGTAGTGGCTTAGTGGATAATGGTGTCCACCTATAGAGGCAGGGGCCTGGGTTCAAGTCCCACAAGATGAAATTCTGCCCTGCCTCAAGGGAGGTGGAACATAGATGTGAGGAAGCTAGCTCAACCTCTCGAGTTCCTCTTAAAGTTTCTAGAAGGCCAGGTGAGGGTCCAGGAAGGTGGCACACCTTCTAGAAGGGGTGACTTGTCCTACAAAGCATCTAGAAGTGTCTAAGTCTTCTGGAAACTTTCCCTCCTACTAGAAGCAAGCTGAGAAATTTAGGAAGGGGCCGAAGCTTCTAGAGGAAGGAAGGGATGCCATCCTAGGTGGGAAAAGGACAGCCTACCAAGGGCCACGCTGGAAGCCATAGAATCTGCTAGGAAGCTCCAAATCTGGCATGCTTTGGTGTTCTGGAAAGCTTATATCAGTGGCTATAAAAATCCACTGCTTGTGTGCCTTGTCCAAGAGTTCATTCCCATTCAATTCAGGCCAAAACCTTTGCCTCACTCTCTGAATAGTTTTTCTGCCATCCTTGGAACCAGTTGCCTACACAGTTACAGTCCCTCCAGAAACAGTTGGTGGTGTGAACCAGCCACTGCTAGGGACCCTCCAGGGTGCACACTCATCCTCAGGCCAACACTGTCCACATTGGCAAGAACCTTGGTATGAAGAAGGTACAGGTCCTCCTTCCTCTTGCCTCGTACAATCACCTCGCCATCCCCTTACTTTTAGATGATGGCCTCTCTCTTGTTGAAGAGTACCTCGAGCCCCTTGTTGGTAAGGCGGCTCACTACCAGCAGGTTTGACCCAAAGTTGGTCATGTGGAGCACATCGTAGATGGTGCATGGAATGAATCTCCCGTTCACCACCAACTCGATGCGAACATTGCCTTTACCCGCGGCCAGCTCTGTTTTGTCGTTGGCCATTGTCATGCACCACTTGGTCGCGCCGTAGGTGACGAATGCCACCCGGTTGCGCTGTTTGTGGCAGCCTGATCCAGAGTCCATCGCTGTGAAATCCGGATCTGTCAAGTCGGTAGACTCCCTGGCCATCATGGCTTGGGTGTCCTTCTTCCCGTCTTTCCCGGGCTGGTCTGCCTTCTTATTGGGAAAGTCCCGTGTGTAGTGGCCCTATTTGCCACAGTTGTAGCACTCCCCCTTGTTGTCAACACTCTAGGTGCCCTGCTTGGCACCCTTCCCCTTCTTGCCTCCCCCTCCACCTTGAGGGCGGATGGCATAAGTGGAACTTGACGTTGTCCCACTCTCTCTCCCACCACGCCGGATCCATTCATTGCGGACGTACTCAGCCACCTTCGAGTATTTCAGCTCATCGGCAGACCAGCTACCTACGACGGTGATCATGGGTTTCCAACTTTGTGGCAAGGCTAGAAGGAGGATCATGGTTTGCAGATGAGAGTCTACCTTCCATCCGATGGCTACGCACTTTGCAATAAGGGACTCAATTTGCTGCAGGATCTCCATAATGTCATCGCTGGCTTGGAGGGTGACGAGCCTCTTGAAGACAAAGAGCTAATTAGCAAGATTGGTGGACTCGTAGATGGTGCAAAGCTTCTTCTAAGACTCTGCAGCCTCCGTGCATCCTTGAATCAATGCGCGCTACGGCGGGGCTAGCGCTAATACCAACAAAGCCACCGCCTTCTTGTTGTGCTTCTTGTACTTGTCCACTTCTTCCGGCATTGCGGTAGCTGGAGGGGCGGTCTCTTTACAGTTGAACAGCTCAAGCAAGCCTTTGTCATCAAGGTAGACCTCAAACTGCCACCTCCACAAAGGAAGCTGTTCTCGTCAAACTTTGAGACGGTGCCGATGCTCTCTTGCTTGGTCGTTGCCATAGCGCGTGGTGGTAGCGTGAAGGCTTTAGAGCGAGGGTCCTTCTAGGCAGGTGGACCCATAACCTTTTGTTGGCACTAGTGCGTGTGGAAGCACCCTCAAGGATGCTTAGATCTCACTGGTATATGCTACTAGTGTTTGGGCAGCCAATGCACACCGATGGTGAAGAGTGTGGAGCACAAGGATGACGGATGTAAGTGGACACACCACGTTGTCTTTAGTATATCTGAATCAAGACACAATTTTGTTACTTATTATAGTGAGGTTACATCAGATCCTTGTAGCCTGTGATCTAAGCTTTCCAACGCATCCAAGAATGCCCAAATCGGAGTAGTAGAGCCCTGCTACGGCCATCAAAGTAACCCTTGGTGGAGCCGCCCACCTTGCCTTGCTTGTTAGGCAACGGGAGGCGCTTCGACGATGTCTTCGTCGGAGCACCTTTCCTCGCCGAGAATTTAAGGAGAGTTTCACCCTGGTCAATGAGTTCCTTATTGTTACCTCAATCATGCCCCTGGTGCATTTGGAGCCCACTGGAGACGAACTCGGAGCACTGGCGGTGGGTTATCCTGTCACCCATGGTGGGTACCAGATTCCACCCGTCCAATACCCGATTTTTGGGCTAGGCTAACTTTCTGAATACTCACTCAAGTCAAGCAATTAAAAGCTTGATGCTCCATGGAAAATTCCAAGAAATCTAAATCTAAATTAAGATCAGGTTTTCGACCACTCCTCAGTGGTCAAACCAGGGAGTACGGTCAACGGCACTCATGGCAAGGGGCACACCATTTCAACAGTGCGAAGTCGGGTCATGAGTGGCTACTTTGAGAAGCTCTGCCAAGGAATCGAGGGGCTTTTAGAGTATCAAGGTGTTGTTTTATAAAGATCCAGCACCATTGAGAAATCAACTGAACGATGAAGAAACATGGATATTGTTCATGATACTTTTATTGGTCTTTCTGGAAGGTGGTTGAAGCTGTCATGAACTTCGGGAACATGACATCCTCCTTTGGGGGAGTTTTCCAAAATTCCTTTGGCCGGTTGACATACAAAATCCGGAAATCACCACGTGGTGGCCCATGAAAACAATGATAACAATGCCCACAGGAAAAAATTAGGGGCTTGTGTATGCCTGATGAGTAACATTTCCTCCCCATTTAGTCGCGTCGTCCTGGCAAGTTACGCTACTGTGGCCGATGGCGATGGAAATAGTCGTCAATAAGATTATTGACATCTTGTAGATTATTGTAGGGCTCCCAACTCTTGTGTGCAGCATCATAGCTGTGCCACTTAAGTTAACAATCTATAGTCTTTCCATGTCATCGGTGTCCAAGGATGTCCTCAATGTTGTACTCCTTATCCTCGTCCACTTGGCCCGGAGGGGACCAAAGAATGTCACGGTCCAGAAGATTCTAACTTTGGTCGCGGCAATGCTTCAACCTGTTGATGTGAAGGCTGGATGTATGAGTATGGTGTCAGTGATTTTTAGTCGCGTAACCACTGGGGTTTGCATGTGCTCAAAATCAAATGGTCCCAAGCACAGAGGTTTGAGCTTCACAATATCCTGTTCGTGGAGTATGACGTTAACGGATCTGAGGAGCACCATGTCGCCAGCGCCAAAGACATCGTTGCTGCGATGCTTGTCGGCAGCTCGCCTCATCGCCATCTGCATCTTTGCAAGGGTGTGCCATGTTTCTTCCCAGACACTGGAGAAGTCGCGGTGATGGGTGCTGACCACGGGAATATTGCTCTGACTTTGTAGTCCTGCCGGTGTGGCAAGAATTCTACCATAAACCACTTCAAACGATACTTTACCAATTACGGTGGAAATGGTAAAGTTATATGCAAGTTCAATGGTTGGAAATTTTGGGGCCCTCTCGATGCGGTGTGACTCACATAATGTGCGGAAAAGCTGTATGAGCGTTTGGTTGCTGCTCTTGGTTTGGCCGTTGGTTTGCTGATGGAACGTAGTCAAATCTTGAATTTGATTTTCGTATAGCGTCATCAATTTTGTGTCAGAAACGGCTCGTAAACAGACCATCATTTTCACTTGTGATGGAATGCGGCACACCGTGTAGCCGTATGATGTGAGGAAATTCATGTAGTACCCCCTAAGGTGACTGTAGCAATCGGAATAAAGTGCGACATTTTGGACAATCTCTCCACGACCAGGAGGATGGCATCATAAGCCTTGGGTATCACAGGTAGTGTGGTGACAAAGTCCATCGAAATGTCGCACCACGACTTCATTGGAACGGGTAATGGTTACAACAGTCCTGGAGGTTGTGTGCTGCGTGCTTTTTTTTCTGTGGCACGTGTCTCATGTTTTGCATAAACTCACCACATCCATTCGCGTCCACTCCCACCAGCTTCTTGAGTTTCTTGTTCTTGCCAAAGTGTTCCCCGGGGCTGGTGTCAAGGAATTCCTCGAGAAACATGCACCGTAGAACGTTGATTGGAGGTACAACCACCTGCCGGGTGAATAGGCGTTGCCAATAGGGTGCATCAAACCAGAATTTGATTTTGTCATATCCATCGTGTAGTTTGTAGTAACGCGTGAACAATTACTAAAGGTACGGATCACAGTCCAACTGTAGGATTACGATGCCAGCTGCTAGATCTTACTGAAGATAGAGTACGTCTGTTGGATTCACCCTTCTAGGTCGGTACTCGATGTTGCAGTTGACGTTGGATTTGAGGAATTTCATCCATCAACTTTGTTGATGGCTAAGATTCAGCCATGTCTTCAGATGTCTTAGCGCATGGTGGTCGGTGCGGAAAACACGCCAACAACATTCATTACAGCATCGCCATGTTTTGAATGCATGCACCATGGCAAGCATATCTTTCTCGTGCATCACATAGTTCAGCTCTGTTCCATGAAGTTTGCAGGAGATATACACAATAAGTTGTTCTCCACCATTGTTGTCTTGGAGAAGAATAGCTTGATTTGTGTCATGGATGGCCATAAACATAGTCTGTTCTTCGATGTGCTAATCGGAGAGTGGACGCCGAGGTCAAAGCATTTTGTAAATTTACTAATGCTTTTTTTTGCTATAATCCAAATTCCACTCAATATCTTTTTGAGTGAGATCAGAGAAAGGCATTGACACTCTCTCATCGTCCCTCATAATCCCTCACAGATCATAGTTAGTAACGGCAAAAGCCCAAGACACTTACAAATCCTGAACGTTTGTTAGTGTCGGCCAATCATCGTCTGCCTCCTTTTTTTTTGGTCCATGGTGATTTTTCTCTTGTTGATGATGTAGCCCAAAACCTCGATCAAACAACTACCAATGTCGCACTTCAAGATTTTTTCCATAGACTATCTCTCTAAGTAAAACCTTCAGAAATTCTCGGAGGTGTCCCCCATGCTCCTCTATAGTGTGAATGTACACCATGATGTCAACGTAATATACGACAAAAAAGTCGTCAAGATAGGGCCAAAAAATGTTGTTCATCGCGGCCATGAATGTTGCTGAGGTATTTGTGAGTCTCAACACCATGCCCGTAAACTCAAAGTGCCCATAACGAGTTCGGAATGCCATCGTCTTGATGTTGACGTCGGCAACTCTGATCTGGTGGTATCCGCTTCACACGTTGATTTTCGTAAACATTTTTGTACCTGGGAGTTGATTGAAGGGTTCGTCAGCATGAGGAAGGGGTACCTGTTCTTGATGGTTATATCATTCAACGCTCACTAATCCACGCACATCCGCACTACACTAGTTTTCTTTTTTGCAAAAAGTACTGATGTAGTGTACGATGACATGCATGGTTGGATGAACCCCTGCCCAAGCATCTTGTCCAACTGTCACTTGAGCATGATCAGCCCGTGGCTTCTCCTCCCATAGGTTCCCTTGAACATCAGTTTGCTGCCTGGGTTTCACTCGATGCGATGGTCAACGTTGCATTTTGGTGGTAAGGTTTGCGAGAATTATTCTGGAATGACGTTTGCAAACTCTCAGATGACAGGTGCAAACTTCTTTGGCACCAGTACGAACTTTTCTGTTGCAGTTGATATCATTGAAGTTGATAAGGGTGGTGAGGCCAACGCGTTAGCTACTATGACCGCCTCCTCCTTGTCTGGTTTCATGTGGAGAAGCCATGCATGAGCTCCTTGTCGTATGTAGTGTTTGGTCACGTCTAGCAATAACGGCACAACTCATTTTCATTTCTTGGATTCTACTACTTCCTCTATTGCTTCCAATTCTGCTATCTGTATCGTCGCTTTCGCACCGACGAGCAACAGGTGTCAGTTGGTACGGTCGATCTCTACGTAGACTTCTCTATAACAAAAGTCTACCTATAGATTGTACCAGCACAATAAATCTCATCCGAGGATGATTTTGTGGTCACCCATTGGACAAGATTCTTAGACCGTTGCATCACATATATCTCCAATTTGCACCCTGAGTGGTTCAATCAGTCGACGGATTTGTAACCTCCCGTCAACCATTTTTGTTCAAACACTCTTGGTTTGGTTTGTCAGCCATGATTCCACACCATGTCGTTGCTTAACAAATGGTGCGAGACCCCTCCATCCAATAATGTTGGAACCATTTGTCAAGTTTTACAACCTCTCCGTTTCACTCTCATCGGTGTCGTTGATTGGTCATCCTCGTACCCCTCATCACTTCTTTTTTATCTTAGGTACCCTCAAGGACGATTTCATCCATTCAGATGTGTAATCTTTTGGTGTAGATTGCTCTTTACGGGGAAAAGTTGAGCCTTCTACTCTTGCCCTATGCTGTTTCCCGACTCGTTTTTCTGCAACTTCTCCCCTTTTTGGCTTGCCTTTTTTGCTATAGCAGTTATGAGTGATGTGACCAATTTTTTTGTAGTTGAAGCAGAGCAATTGATTGTGCTGATTGACGGCGTCAACATCCATCCAGGATAAGGATTCCCTCAACTACGATTTTCCGCCACCGCAATGTCCGCGGCTTTGTTGTCACCAGCCGCAAGATTCCAAGATCCGAGCCTTTCAGTCAACACTGCCAATTCTCTCATTTGTTGCCATCATCCGCGCCATGTCATTTTGGATACCAAAACATTGCGATTGCTTGACGGATGTCACATTTGAGGCTATTTTTTTGTTGAAAACCAAACTCGTCAAGGGCGAGGTTGGTGCCGGTGATGATCTTGTAGAATGTTTGTGTGTAGTTTGTCATGCTGGACTTCTACCGAAGTTGTTGCAGCTTGTACCGAACGTCGGACTTCTTGTTCAGTCAAACAAAACGTACACAACCGCACGTGGGAATTCATCCCAATTTTTGAGTAGCATCAGCACGTATTTTGAGTTTGGATTGATTTCCTCCAAGGGTAAAACTTCTGTGGTAGGTGATGTGAGACGGGTGTCATGAGTCCTTGGTGAGGCCCCACCAATAGTCTCCTGCTACCGTTCAATGGTTCGGAGATGGGACCACAAACTTTACGCCGTGCCACATGAAAAATAGGCCACAAGGCCACTTTTTGGTTTGACCCTTTCTACTCACGGAGCATTGAAGAATTCGTCCAAGCTCATCAACCGCTTCCTCACCGTCGGTCCTTTTGAATTTGCAGGACCGAGTGGCTCGGGGACGGCCGGAGGAATTGAAGGTTTGCTCAACCTTTGGGAATTCCTGTTTACAAGCGGTGCTTCCTTTGCGCTCACATTGCAAAGCCTCCATCACGATGTTCAACTCCTAGATCATGTGTTGGTTGAGTCCATCGAGTACCGTTAGTCATTGAGTCAGCCCCTCGTTGATGCGAGATTCTCGGCCACCACCTGTCGTTCCAATAGTTCATGTTGGGGGATTTGGTTCTGCCACTGCCCTTGCTTTGCGGAATCCAAGGCCGGGTTGGCCTTTGATCCGTCGGACCTCTCGCCGCCTAGCCAGTTACACCAACAGTAATCGTCACTTGGGGGCTTGCGTGCATCACGAATTCCACGCGTTGCTCCTCCAATGCTGGAGTCGTTGCCGATGACCCGCTGTTGGTCGTCGGTTTTGGTTGCTCCAATCACATCATAGTCGCGAGAAAATCACATCACAGCTAGAAACCTAGGCAGCAGGTTGGGGCAGCATGCTTTGTCGATGCAGCGTGCGGGCTTCCACGCTCTTTGCTTAAGTCTGCTGCCCCCTCAGTCGGCTGCTCTAGAGTCTAAGTCTGGAAGCTCTGGGTTTGTTACTCAGAAACGTGCGCGCCAGTGTTAGCGCCAGAAAGGAGCTGAAAACTAAAAGTAACTGATTAGGAATGAAGAATAAGCAACAATGAGAGACCCCTCCAAGTTCTAGCTTCCCCCCACTAGTGTGAAACTTGTTACTCAGCTAACCAGCCAATCAGAAAATAGTGCTAGGCCTATTTTCTGGCAGGCAGGGTTTTCTTGGTGAGCCCTGCCAGACGCCCAACAGCCCAAAACCCGGGCGTCGTCCGTTTTGCCTGAAAACTAGACCGTACCATAATACCGACGCTGCGAATGCTGTCGTACGGTCAGAATCAGCTAGAAAAATTGCTACAAGAAGGTATGGCAGCACGAACCCAGGCAATGCCTACGTCAGTCGACGACGCCAAACAGGGCCATACAACAGGAGACATGGACCCTAGGCATCGCATGATGCTGCAGACGCAATGCCACAGCCAGACACAGCGCTCGATACATGCAGACAGCATTTGCAGTGGCAGTGACCGCCGGCGGCCCGACCACCATGAGGCTTGCCAATGGAGCTGAGCGCATCGTGAGAGGGAGGAGGCTCCAGCGACGGGTGAGTGGACCTCAGCGTGCATCGGCTCCACCGAGCGATATTTCAGCAGTGTCAAGTCTCGCCGTCAGTCATCTGCACGCCGATGTACACAAGCCGGGAGGACCAACAGAGTACAATGAGATATGCACGAAAACCAACACTCCCTCATGACTCACAGGCATAGTGCACATGCGTGGACAGAGACACATTCAACGACCAAATTCCACCAGGCCAAGCAGAGATGCAAGCAGGGACAGAGAGAGTCACTCACGGACGCATGCCGACTGAACTCACAACCTTCTTGAACGAGTCGCGCTTTAGTGCCTTGGTCAAGAAGTCAGCCAATTGACATGCTGTGTCAACCCACACAATGCTGAGACTGCCATCATGCAACAACGAACGCATAGTGATACTCAACATTGATGTGCTTTGTGCTTGTGTGATGCACGTCGTCATTGTCGGCGATGGCCATGGCACTCTCATTGTCACAGTGCAACGTGATGGATGCGACGGACTGACGCAACTCGGACAACAGACGACGCAACCACACACTCTCACACGCGCCTCAGCCAAGAGCAACGTACTTAGCCTGAACAGTGATGCGTGCAACGCACCCCTGCTTGCCACTGCACCAAGAAACAGCTGTGCCACCAATCCAAAAGATCCAACCTGTGCGACTCTAACTGTCCGGACTGTCGGTCCAATCAGTATCGGTGTAGCCCACTGTGACAACAGACGGCTGACGGCGGAACATGAGACCTCGCCGAGGAATCGAGACAACATAGTGTAGTACTCGGATCGTAGGCTCGTAGTGGAGGTGACGTGGCTCCTGAGAGAACAAGGCTAGGAGGTGACGGCAAAAGAAAAAGAAAATGCGATGATCACAGGTACTTGGTCACGTCATCCGGCTCCCCCACAACGGGTGGGTCAGGACTCTTTAGCTTCGCCTGGCCATCGGGTGACATGGGTGAGGATGTGCTCGGCACGAGTGGCAGGTCCTCCGCAAAGCGGGTGGACAGTGTTTGCACATAGGCGGCCTTGTGATGTGCAGGACACCCTCGGAGTAATCATACTCGAGCTCCATGCCCAGGAAGACTCTAGCAGACCCAAGGTCCTTCATCTGGTAGGCGGCGTGCAGCAGATCCTTGACACGCTGGATGGCAACCGTGTCTGGCAACGCAATGAGCAGATTGTCGACGTAAACCAGAACAGCGGTGAAAATCTAGCCTCGCGAACTGACAAACAGTGCGGGGTCAGCGGTGGTGCGCTGGAGCCCCCCACGAAGGAGCGTGCTGCTGATTTCTTCGTTCCAGTACCGAGACGACTGCTTCAGACCATAGAGTGCCTTGCTCAGTCACCAGACTCTCCCAATGCCATCGTCGAAGCCTGGGGGGCTACACCATGTAGAGCTCCTCACCCTCCAGTGAACCATGGAGAAAAGCGTTGCTCACATCTATCTGATGCAGCTCCCACCCATGCTGGGCAACCAGACTGAAGAGTGCCCGGCTAGTGGAGAACCGGCCAACTGGGGCAAAGATCTGGTCATAATCAACCCCAGGAATCTGGGCAAACCCCTTGGCTGTAAGGCGGGCCTTGTACTTGTCCAAGGACCCGTCGGGCTTCCACTTGTGTCGAAAGACCCACTTGGCGCCGATGGCCTTCCGTCTTGGAGGAAGGTCGACGAGGTCATACACGTGGTGCTGTCAGATAGCGGCGAGCTCATCGGTGCAGGCAGCGTCCTAGTGTGCGGCCTCAGGAGAGGCTCGTGCCTCGCATAGGGTGTCTAGGTTCTCCCGGCGTGCTCTGAAGAGGACTGAGAGAGCGTGTGCATCTCGAGCCCCAGGTGGGATACGCGCGAGTGCAGCCACGACAGCATACCGATGCTCATGATGAAGCATGGTGTAGCCCAGTGCGGACCCCGGATGAAGGTCTGCAATGATGGCCGAGGTGGTTAGGCCGAGGGCCTTGGTGCCATGATCCCCACTCACGACCGTGGGAGCGGAGGAGACACATGGAGCTAAGGGGGGTCGAGGCGCCACGGAGCACGGTGCGATGGTCTACGCGCTGACCGACGGTCTGGGTCGAAGGCTGCCGCTTGGGCCATGGGTGTAGCGTGGTAGGGCAGGCGACGGCACTGAGTCCGCCGGGCTAATGGCGGCGGACGGGGTTGGTGGCCCGGAGGGGCCCAGCCGGGGCTGTCGGCCCAGAGGGACTAGCGGACGCGACTGGGGCTGCTGGCCCGGAGGGACCAGCGGATGCGACTAGGAGTACTGGTCCGGAGGGACCAGCGGACGCAAAAGGGGCTGATGGCCCGGAGGGACCAACGGACACGACTGGGGTTGATGGCCCGGATTGACCAACGGACGCGACTGGGACTGCCGGCTCGGAGGGACCAACGGACGCGACTGGGACTGCCGGTCCGGAGGGGTCAACGGACGCGACTGGGGCGGTAGACCCAGAGGGATGAGCGAGCACGACTGGGGCGGCCGGCCTGGAGGGATCAGCGAACACGACTGGGGCTGCTGGCCCGGAGGGACCAGCGGACGCGACTGGGGCTAATGGCCCGGAGTGACAAAATGAACGCGACTAGGGGTGCCGGCTCGGAAGGACTAGAGGACGCGACTGGGGTTGCTGGCCCGGAGGGACCAGCAGACGCGACTGGGGCTGTTGGCCCGGAGGGACCAGCGGACGCGAATGGGGCTGCTGGCTCGGAGGGACTGAGGGATGTGTCACCCGGAAGCGGCACAACGGAGGACGGACTCACCACTCCCGCACGCGACGGGATGGACACGGACGAGCCGGAGCGAATGAGGTCGCGAGGAAAGAGGTCCTCGAAGAAGAGGGTATCCCGGGACTCGATGATGCAGTGCGGGGAGGGATCCCAGAAGCGCAAGGCCTTGGACTGTCGAGAGACACCAAGGAAGGTGCAGGGACATCCGCGAGGGGCGAGCTTGCCGCCCTCTTACGGGACGGGCAGCCACACAATGGCCACGCGGTCCTAGACGCGAGCCGGGAGGAGGTCAGCTTGCTGACCGCACTAATGCTGGTACGGTGTGGACTGGCGGGGAAGGGGACCGTGGGGAATCCAGTTCCAGACCCAGGTCATGCCGGCCATGGCTTCAAAATAGAAGCCATCTGAGAGACCAGACTCGACCCGCATGGTGGACGGCGTCGGCCATAGTACGGTTCCACCGTTCGGAGACACCGTTCTGGGCGGGTGTGTAAGGCGCAGACGTCTCATGGCGAATACCCCGAGAGGCGAGAAAGGTCGTGGCCTCACCCAGGTACTCACCACCGCGATCGGAGTGAAACTAGCGGAGAGAGCGGCCACACTTGCGCTCCGCAAGGACAAGCCAGTCCTGGATGGCGTGGGCAACATTGCTCTTCTGTCGAAGGCAAAAGATCCAGCGGTAGCGAGAATAGTCGTCCGTGAGGGTGAGGACGTAGCGACCATGCTCACCGACGGACTTGGTGGGGAGAAGACCCATGACATCCGAATGGACAAGGTCAAGGGGGGCGGATGCACGGGAGGAGGACAAGGGATACGTGGACCGCTGCATCTTCCCCTGAGCACAGTCAATGCACTCTGTTGGGCACGGGAGGGGAAAAGTCTCCGGGTCAAGGTCCTTGGCCGGCTGGGTGCGGAGCATGCTGTCTACGGCGGCAGAGTGGACGTGGTAGAGGCGGCGGTGCAAGAGGCGAGTGTGCTGAGGAGAAAGCGTACTGGTGACAAACACATGGCATGTGGCGGCCGACAAGGAGGAGACGGAAGGAGAGGAGGAGAGGTGACGTACATGCCACAGGTTGCCACGGGCGGTAGCGTGCTGTACAACAAGGCCAGACGGACGCAACGACACAGTGCCAACACCACGCGTGTGCACAACGTCCATGCTCATGCGGTCAAGGGCAGTGACGGACAGAAGGCTGAGCTCAAGACCAAGGACGAAGAGGACATCGGTCAAAAAGACGTCACCGGAGGGACCACGGAAACGAACGACGCCAACAGCACGGACAGGAAACACCTGGCTAGAGCCTGTTCGGACACTAGAAACATCACCTACAGGACCAAGCATACTAAACGCCTCACAATGGGCCGTCATGTGATGTGTGGCCCTAGAGTCGATGATCCAGGTCCCAGCAGGGTGCTGGACCGGGGTCGCAAGATCACTAACAGTCACATGGCAGCAAGCAAGGGACGCGGACGCGGTGGAAGGAGGTGCGAATCGAGACTACCAATCATCAAGCCAAGCAACTTCGTCCTGGGAGGGGCTAGCGGAGACCATGAGAGACGACGAGACCAACAAGGAAACAGGGCACGACCGTAGCTCAGTCTCAGTCATGCAGGGCTGGACAGAGGAGCACAAAGTGATGCAACTCGCACTTCCCTAGGGAGGAGGGTGAGGCAGGCCGAGTTGGAGCGCGATGAACTGCTCCAGCTGTCGCTCATGGGAGGACGGCCCGGGAGTGTGGACGAAGTGCGAGGTGATGGCGCCGGAACCCGGGTAGAAGGATAACTGCGCTGGTGTCGACGGCTGCGGCGCTGGGGACGGCGGGACCGGTGAAGCAACCAGAGTGGTGGAGTTGCTGGACGAGGCCGAGGTGTCAGAGCCGGCGACAGCCACGGCGGCAGAGGCGAGACGGCGCTCGCGCTGGCGACGCATTGTAGCGATGACACGTGCCTCATCCGTCGGTAGAGGGCACGTGTACCATCCATGCCCGAGCTGGCCACAGTCGTGGCAGACCGAGCCGCCAGCACAGGACCTGGTTGACGATTACTGTTGCTACTGCTGCTGACATTTGCCTTTCTTATTCCGATGCTTCTTCTTCTCCGACAATGATGAGGTAGCTGCGACGGGGGAGGCGTCGGCCACATAGGCGATGGCAGGGGAGGCAACGGCAGGGGAGGCGACGGCCTCCGTGCACTGCAGTCGGAACTCCACATGATGCGGAGGAAGAGCGCGTATGCCTAGGGCATGAGGGTGCCCCGGGGTGCCACGGTGGAGAGAACGTCGTGAGGGTAGTGGACGAAGACGTCCGCGTACGCTTCGGTGGCACCGCGCTTGATGGTGAGGAGCGCGGCCAAAGGGGGTGGTGCAGAGGTCCCGAGGCGACGAAGGATGTCCTCCGCCCACTGCCAGTAGGAGGCAACCGTCTCGATCTCCCCCATGTGCAGGGAGTTGAACTCCCGCAGCAGGCGGCTAGTCTCAGCGTCGTTAGACAGGCGATGGGGGCGAGTGAGGACGTGCCACGCGCCTGTAGGGTCGGGTGGGGCCAGCGGTGAAGTCGCCTAAGAAGGGCTTGAGGGCGAGGCGGGAAGCCGGAGGGGAGACAAGGACTAGAGCCCGGACAGCACGACCAGCATCATACAGTTGGTTGGCTAGGGTGGCATCATACAGCAGGGTGTAGTATGTCCACAGGCCCTCACCCTGCGCCTAGATGCGGAAGCTGAGCTCCCAGCTCCGGTACTGCTCGCCGTCCTGAAGCGGCGGCGGCGGCGTCTCAAAGTCCTTTTGCCTGCGGCCGACACCCAGAGTGGGGCCAAGGACGGAGGTCACTGTCTGCCGCTGGCGCTGAGTCTACTGGTGCGCCAGGTATTATGTGGCAACTGACATAGCTGGGCTGGCGTGCCCTGGAGGGGGGAAGGATGGAGGCGCATTGGGGGCAAACTAAAAGACTAACGGTTGCAGTGCCGCAAGCTGCTACGCCAGGGCGATGAGTTGTTACTGAAGAGCAGCGAGAGGGTGAGGGTTGTCGCCAACGACATCGAAGGGTTGCTGCCACTACTACTCCTCATGTCGTTACTGTTGCTGCTGTTGTTGCTACGGTTGCTTCTGTTGCTGCTGCTGCTCCTGCTACTCTTGCTGCTCCTCCTGCTGTTGTTGTTACTGCTGTTGCTTCCACTATTGATACTATTCCTGCTACTCCTGCTGCTCCTGCTGCTCCTGCTACTCCTGCTGCTGTTGTTGCTGCTACTACAAGTGCTACTGCTGTTGCAGTTGCTGCTCTTGCTATTGCTGCTGCTGCCGCTACTGCTACTACTACTGCCGCTACTGCTGCTGCTACTGCAACTGCTGCAGCCACTACAAAAAAGGGGGGGTGGGGATCCCCCCAACAGAGGAGGAACCCTCCCCAGTGGGGCAACCAACCATGGTATGAAGCCCCTTTTGTTTTGTTTTGTTTTTTTTCTTTTTCTTTCTTTTTACTCTCTTCGTGGGTTGCTGACATTTGTAGTGACGTCTGTTGAAGGCGGTGGACGTCCTGTCCACCCTTAGGATTACTTTCCCCTTTGCTTGCCCCCTTTTTTGGGTTTTTTTTTGTTTTTTGTGAGTTGATGACGTCACGAGTGACATCAACATTGATGTCAGTAGTAGGATTCTGACGTCAGTAATGGCAGTTGTTGGGGCCGCTGCTGCAGCTACAGTTGCTACTACCACTGCTTCTGCGGGTGCTGTTGGTGGTGGTGCTGCTGCTGCTACAGCTGTTGTTGTTATTGCTCTTGCAGCTCTTGCCGCTCCTGCTACTACGGCTGCTACTGTGGCTGCTGCTACTACTGCGGCTGTAGTTGCAACAATAGTTGGTGCTATTACGGCTGTTATGGCTGCTACAGCAGTGAAGGCAGCGGCTGCAACAACGGTAGCGAAGTAGGTGGGGTGGGGGATTTTTTGCTCTTGCGTTTTTTTTTCTTTTTCTTCCTCGTCAGTCATAGCGGGCAGCTGCCTACTGTCAGCGAGCTGTGGGCTGCTGCTCGCTGGCAGCGAGCTGTTGCTCCCTGGTAGCGAGCTGCTGCTCCCTGGTATCAGGTTGCTACTCGCTGGCAGCAGCGGGTTGTTGCTTGCTGCTCGCTTGCTGCGAGAAGCAAGCAGCAGCAACTGCTGCTAACAGCTGCTCGTTGCAGCTGCTGCTATGGATGGTTGGTGCTACGGCTTGCTATTGCAGCTACTGCAGCCTATTGCTGCTGCTACACGCTGCTGCAGCTGCTGCTAGCCACTGTTGCTGCTCGCTGCTGCTACGGGCTGCTACTGCTCCGAGCTGCTGCTGTAGGCTGTTGCTACTGCGAGCTGCTGCTACGGGCTGCTGCTGCTATGGGCTGTTGCGACCTGCTGCTTCAACCTGCTGCTAGTGTTGCACGCAACTGCTGCTAGCTGCTGCTACCAATACTTGCTGCCGTTGCCTACGGCTGCCGTTGCTTTACACTGTTGCTGTTGCATGCTAGTGTAAGTCACTACACCTAGGTGACATTGCAGTGTACGTCTTCGCCCGCAAGTGTTGGACGCTGCCTGTCGCTCACCTCCTTGCGTCACGTGTGGGGGTCAATGCCGCCAAAAAAAAAATCGGCAGCATTTCCCCCTGCCCAGTGGCCGTGCGAAAAAATTTGACTCCGCCATTAGGCGGGTCAATGCTGCCAAAAAACATCCGGCAGCATTTCCCCTACACTGGCGCGTATGGGGGTCCGCCGGCGTTGTCTGGCACCTGTACGCCAGTCTTCTGCTGCTGCTGCTACGCTCTGGCTCTAGTACCAAGCTAAAAAACTAAGCAGCATGTTAAGGCTGCATGCGTTGTCGATGCAATGTGCGGGCTTCCACGCTCGTTGCTTAAGACTTCTGCCCCCTCAGTCGGGTGCTCTTGAGTCTATGTCTGGAAGCTCTGGGTTTGTTACTTAGAAACGCGCGCGCCAGTGTTCGCGCCAGAAAGCAACTGAAAATTGAAAGTACCTGATCAGGAATGAAGAATAAGCAACAATGGGAGACCCCTCCACGTTCTAGCTACCCCTCCAAGTTCTAGCTCCCTCCACTAGTGTAGAACTTGTTACTTAGCTAACCAGCCGATCAGAAAACAGTGCTAGGCCTATTTTCTTGCAAGCAGGATTTTCTCGGTGAGCCCTGCCAGACGCCGGACAGCCCAAAACCCGGGCGTCGTCTGTTTTGTCTGAAAACTGGATCGTACCATAACACCAACGTTACGAACGCAGTCGTGTAGTCAGAATCAGCTAGAAAAATTACTACAAGAAGTTATGGCTACACGAACCCAGGCAGTGCCTACGACAGTCAATGATGCCAAATAAGGCCATACAACAAGAGACATGGACCCTACGCATCGCATGATGCTGCAGACACAATGCCACAGCCAGACACAACGCTCGCTGCATGCAGACATCATTTGTGGTGGCAGTGACGGCCGGTGGCCCGACCACGGAGGAGGCCTGCCGATGGAGCTGAGCGCATCGTGAGAGGGAGGAGGCTCCATCAACGGGTGAGTGGGCCTCGGCGTGCGTCGGCTCCACCGAGCGACACTCCAGCGGCGTCAAGTCTCGCCGTCAGTCATCTGCACGCTGATGTACACAAGCCGGGAGGACACAATAGAGTACAATGAGAGATGCACGAAAACCAATACCAATCACATCATAGTTGCGAGGTCTGCAAATTCTTGATGTGCAAGATGCAATGCCAACATGTGCAAGGTAGTCTTGATGTGCAAGATGCGATGCCAACATGTGCAAGGTAGTTCTCGGTGGCTGAAGTCGTTGGCTGCCCCTCCAGCACCATTGCGCTTTGATTCCAAGTGTCATGCGTGTCACAAGCGTAGATCGTGAACAAGGAAAGATTCAGTGCACAACACAATTTAGGAATGTGGAACCATTGAGTAATTTATAATTAGTGGTAAGTGCACTTTGATTACAAGTGTCGAGTTCGTTAAACACGCAGATACAATTTTGAGATGAGAATGAAGTATATGTTGGGTCCTCGATAGTAGAGCTTAGCGACACGTGCAAGGTCGTGTCATGAGTGGCTACTTCGAGAAGCCCCAGCGAGGAATTGAGGAGCTTCAAGAATATTGAAGGGAAGTTTTTAAATTCCAGTGCCATTGAGAAGCCGACTGGAAAACATGAAATCATTGATATTGTTCGCAAGACTTTTGTCGTTCTTTTCTGAAAGGTGGTTTGATTTTGTCTTGAATCTGTTCTGTGCAGTTGGCCAAAATGCTCTTGGCTGATCGACATACAAAGCTTAGAATGGCTGCGCGGTAGGCCAAGAAGACAATGAAAATAATGGCCACGTGCAAGTATTGGGGACTACTGTAAGTCTGGTTTGTATCAACATGTGCTCGACTCACTCAACACTTGTCATCAAAGTACACTAGTGCTCAATATAATTGATAAACTTATCCCAATTCCCAAATTGCCTTTATTTATTGACCTCATCCATGTTAGCCACCTATGTTCTGCTCTGTGTAGCATTGACTTTTGCCATAGTATTCTACTCTTCTAGTATTAATTCTGGGCGCACGTGAGATATACCTTGTTTTTGGAACTATATAGCTTGTATTGCCCGTTGTCGAGCAAAGAAAACCTAGCTACCCTTCGGCTGCCGCTACCGCCACGCCAGTAATGAAGACAAAAGCAAAAAAGGCCAGGCGAGGTCGCATGCCATGCGTTGACGGCGCATGGCATGCGACCCCCCCCCCCCAAGCATCACAAACCCCTTTGTTGAAGGGTTTGGAATGTTTGCGAGGGGTGGTTTGTCCATAGTGAGGAGCTCGAGACTCCCGATGCGTTGAAAGGGAACCTGCTGGGTTTCGCTGTCGCAGGACCCAACTGGAGCCCGCGCAGAACTCAAACCCCAAATCCCCGAATGTACTTCGAGGTAGGGTTTGATTGATGTTTGGGTGTGAAACAAATGAGTTTGCGTGTGAAAAAATGCGTGAACGAAAGAAGGGCGTTTTCGCTCGATCGCGAGGGAGCGATGACTCCATGCACTTTTTTTCTTGCCAGGCCATCGGCGCATGCCGTGAGCGAGCATGATTTCCGAGTGAGCTTTTCAGTTTGGTTTTTTCTTCCGGTGCTGGACGGAAGAGAATAACACTTTGCGTTTCATGGGTATCCGAGCTATGTGGCCCTACTAATTCACATAGATGTCTCATCTCTACAAATGGTCCTTTTCTCCGCATCTTTTATGGGGTCACTTGTTGCGTTCCGTTTCGCGTAATGCTAAATCGGGTTGAAGGGTGATTACGCCCTTCGGCAGGTCGATGACCGTTACACGTAATACCTGGAGGCTTGTTGATTTCCCGATTCCGAGAATTCCGCGCAGTGAAGAGAAATGGAGTGCCAATGATGGTCTGCTGTAACCACGTGAAGTGAGCAGTTGCGTCACCAAAGAGTGAGAGCGTTCAAACATGCTGTGAGATGTGCTGGCCTAGCTGAATCTTGGAATAACGTGTCATGACACTTGCGATGTCATTCCACCTCATGCCGCGTATCTTTTATATGTGAAGGCGGCCAAGATTCCAAAGATCTAAGCGCGTGCGAGCCTAACCGCCAGAATTTCTCTGTTTTGTTCCCGCGCAACTTCCGACACTGTAGAGATCCGACCTCAGGCCACTGTCTGGGCAGTGTGGTGCCATCCGTCATCCGAGTGAGGGCGGACGTGCGATTTTGAACTGCTGGCGCAGCGCAGGGTTTTGGGACTGGAAGGGCAGGGTACAACTTCCACTCATCTTCCCGACACTGCAGTAAGACAGTGTCGACATGTCGAGGCCTGTCCACCACGAAAACGCAAGTTATCCCTCCTCTCCTGGTCGTCACCTTCGTGATCGTGGCACGGAGCCACGGACGCTAGACGAGCTATCTAGACGAGTGATTTTGAAGGATTCCCTCTCGGTAGGCCTCGCGCCGCCCACCGAGGGCGGGTTTGGGTCACCACAACCGCGGTGGTCGGAGATATTGCGTGGCCCTACCCCAACGTCTTTGCTCCTAGAGAACGCCCAGAAACACGCTTCAACGTTGTCCTCTTTTCCTCTCTCTTCCTTGCCATCGTCACCGTGTCGTGTCGCCAATCCGTAATGAAAAAATGATTAACAGTAGTTGCCACGGCAGGGAATAGGTGAATTTCTTTCGCAGTTTCACCGAAGCATTTCCAGATTCCAAAATGACCGGTACCGTACCTCATAGTTAGAATGTTACTTGAGATTACCGTTACAAGGTACATCAAAGCCTCTTCATATCAGAAGAATCCCAACCATTCCCAACCTTCACATCAACAGCCGGAATGTATTGCGCCCCTCCCCTCGGATTGAAACAATTAATTCACTTCAGAATTCAACGAGGCAACTGGTCAAGCCTAAGAAATGACAGTTTTCCACCGACTTCGACAACAAGAAAAGTGCAAACCACCTCACATCATTATGGCATTAAAGAGAGTTTGACACTCTCCTTTCTTGTGTCTTAATCATCGATCATAGGTCTAATGATTTCATCTGTGATGACATCACCAGTAGGTGGTTGAAAATGCAGAATTTATCCACCCATTCCAAGCCATGACAAGTAACATACAACGTCACTAAACTTTTCCTACTCACATAAAACTACCTCATCACTCATGGATTCACATATGAAAGTAGGATTTAGGCTTTATGCAACCTAATCCCACATGTCCACTGAAATCAATTTCCCTGACTCCAACACAAGGCCTTGCCAATGGAACTCTTACACATATTAAGAACCTTACTTGCTGTGGAAAGGCACGGAAAACCCAAAAAAACGATGCCCATAACTTATGGTAAAATCTTACACAAGGCACCATTTTTGACACTCATTGAATTAAAAAAACTAAAAGTGAAAACGTGGAGCCCCACATGATCAAATCTTAGTGTTTTAACAACCAAAATCTCGACATGTAATAGTAAACAAGGACAAGTGGGACGATGATTCCATGCACGAAAATCATAAAAAAGGGAAACACTTCATACTTAGATAGTGAAAGGATGTATGGATGTAATGATGTAACAATACACATGAGGTACGCTACACCTACCGCCTCTTCACCCCATCATAGAATTCACGGAGTATGTGATACAACACTTAATAGATGCAGCCAAGTCCTCATAAGCCAAGGTGTATCTCTGGTTTAATTGTGCATATCTTAAGAAAATCACTGTCCATGTTATCAATACAAGTTGCACGGGAAATCCCATTCTAATAAAAAAACATTGTTATATTGTTATAGTTTTGCATACCCATGAAAAAGATGATTCCATGGCTTTTGTTGATCCAATAATAATACCATGCGTTTTAGTTAGGTTTTCCTTCACAGTAATGAGTGAACTATGTATGTAAGAGTACAAAGAGAGATGGCATTGTGGAGCATGTGTGGATGTGGGGCATATGATTTGGGAGGAGAATTGTGGAAATGCCAAGCTCCTTGTCTTATTGTAAGCAACACAAATTGCTTTGATATGTCCTTTACGAACAATGGAAGTCATGTTGATGATGGCTGTAGCGGATTCAACGGAATCCTTGGCCAAATAGGCCAAAACTACAGTGCTTGAGGGTCTCCGACGCTCAAGCCATCGCGTCTCACCGCCCATATTCCTAGGTGACCCCGCTCTAGCCACGTGGCTCCTTCAACTGGGCGACATGGCACTGCCACGCTACAATGGAATAGCTATTTGCACTACTTCTAATCCTACAAATTATTGTTTAACGCTGGCCTTTACCTTTGTGAAACACTATATGATGGATGTTATTGTTTCTACTATTGACCATTCCTCTTGTTGCCCTACGGGTACACATTTTTTGGGGCACACGCACAATTTTGTTAGGGTCTTCCTCCTTATTCTATTCTCTACATCTTTATGACTTTTATGGTATGCACATTCTTGCTGACGTTACATTGTAGTGAATGTTTGAATTGGGCGTATTACAGCTAATGCAAAACTATTTGGGAAAAGCATGATGTCCTTTGTGTGTAGAGAGGGATGATTCAAGAAATTACCTATCTCAACTTCATCATGTTGATTTTGTGAGACAGGCAGCAAGGGCTAGGACCCTTCTTGATAGGATCTTTTGGTGATCAGCGGTGTAGCATGTACAATAGCAGGGCAAGGGTTGGGAATCTTGACTGAAATGTTCATTACTACAAAGTACAAGTATGGTACATGGAAAATCCTAGGCAAGCTAGGCTAGCAGAGCTCCTGGCCCACAGAGGGGCAACGCCTTGCTAGGCCCTCAAGGCCGTCGTGGCAAGGGTCTTGGCGCAGTCTCTAGGTTGACTGGCCTTCAGGGCAGCCTCCACCTAGGCTGGCAGGCCTTGCTAGACTTACAGGGGCCTTGGAGGGATCTTCAGCAGAGTCTTGGTCTCGGCTCCAGAGTCAGAGGTTTGAGC
Source organism: Penium margaritaceum (assembly GCA_023375785.1). Taxonomy (NCBI): domain Eukaryota; kingdom Viridiplantae; phylum Streptophyta; class Zygnematophyceae; order Desmidiales; family Peniaceae; genus Penium; species Penium margaritaceum. The sequence goes on along the minus strand of SZWC01001699.1, from coordinate 153,726 downwards.
AGGGCTGAGTGCTTGTAGAAAGATGAGATGGTGAGACAACTCTGAACTGAGAGGAGCTTCTCCTTTTATACCTGAGGTCCTAGCAAGTTGACCACCTGAGGGAGAAGCTTCCTTCAGGTGGTTTAGGTCTGCTGCCAATTGGGGAACCTTCCTTTCAGATGAAGCTTCCTATAGGTCAGAGTTGTTACTTGAATCCCTGCTGCTCTCAGGAGAAGCTTCCTCCTTGAGGAAGCTTCGTCAGGTCTTCACGTGAAGTTTCTCAAAGAGTTTGCTCGCTCTTCACGCTTTCCTCTGACGGCCGTTGATCTTGCCATGTTGCTGCGTCAGGTCTGTCAATCAGCAACCTCCTGAAGCTCGTTAACGATTGGCCCATGTAGGTTGAAGGGCCTAGGCTCTATGCATGTGGCCGATGATGCGGTATAGGCCTCATGCTCAGAGTGCATGATTCCTGTCCAGTCAGCTAGATGACTCCCTGACCTGGGTAACTGTGTAGTGCTGCGTAGTAGGTAGCTCCCCTCCCTGCTAGAGCTAACTAGAGGCATGCGCAATCCCCTTGCGTATGCCAGCACACTATATTACACTCAAGGCCCTTTAAGCTGCTTCAGGGCTGGTGGTTACAATTTATCTGGCCTGTGTAGGAGAGAATTCCCAGTAGATATCGACCCAAAAATTCATCGTAAAAGCCGTAGCTTTCCGTATAGTGCTCCGATTGCAGTGCCATCTTCACCATATCAGAGCTTAACACTAGCGCAGTAATCGCACCTCTCAACACTCCCCCTCGATTGGTGTGCTGGTGGTTTGAACCGTGTCACTCCTGTGGGCTCCCGAAAAATTCCTCCAGTGACTCTGAAAAATCTTTGTTGAGGAAATGGTTTGAACCGTGTCACTCCTGTGGGCTCCCGATTTTCCACTCACTGAGTGGAAAATCGGGAAAATTACAAATATGAGCTTCTGCACCCAAGGAAATATTTTTTTCCTATTGATTTGGTGCGGGGGTGACTTCCTGACCTATTTCGGGTCCACTCGTCCTCATTTCGGTTAGCTGGTCATAGCCCAAAATTGATGGGTCGAGTCCAGGCCACTCCAGAAAAATTTTGGTTTTTTATGCAGAAGCAACCCGTCTGGTGCTTCATGAGGATGAAGGTGTGCATGTTGGTTTGACCCCTTGGGCTCTTTCTTGCATCCTTCCTGCACCGCTGGAGGTGGAGAATCTTCCAGAAAAGTTGTTTCTAGGTCGTGTGTTGACTTTCCAGTTGCTAGAGCAGCACAAAAGTCGCCTTGGACATTCTGGAGGTCGTCCTTGCCGTTTTCAGTTGCGAGCAGCTTGTCTGTAGCAGTAACAGCCGTTGTATTGTTCCTCTCCCACTGACAGACCCGTTTCACTCCTTGATGTCCGCGACTTGTCGACAGAAAACAGTCATTCTTGCTCACTTTGTCCGCGGTGGTCGTTCTCGCACTCTTCCACCGGATTTGGGGCGCGTCTTCCGATTTCGCACAAGGAGGAAATGCCCTGTTTTGCTAGGTACTGGCTGCGTGCGCTGGACATAAATCTGCTGTTGAGGCTATTGGTATTGCGAAGTTTAGGAGACACTATGTGCCTCTCGCTTCACTCGCTTGCGCCATGTCCGATCCGCCGTGTTTTTTCTCATGTCCACCGCTGCAAATAATTGAAGTTGCCTTCACACGCTGGCCGCACTGAGTAAGCAGGCCCTCACGTCGCTTCCCCTTGCATGCTGACGTCAGCAGCGAGGAGACAGCTTTGCGAGCGGCCGCGACAGCCATGGGCGCTCGCTCGCTCGCTGCCTCACCGCCTATGTTTTTTTTTTCTTTGTCGTTTGCTCGGCACCCCCACCTGCTCGTGGCGTTAATTCCGACCTCGCAACCGTGCTAGCTACGTGAATTGCTCCGGCTGCTTGATCGGCAGCCCCTCTTCCTCGACGCAACTGTTTCAACCGCGTAGTTACGCTAGCTACGTAAGCTGCGGGAGCCGCTTGTGCTTCGCACGAGCTTGTTGCTCGATATTCTTTTTTTCCCTTTTTTCTCCAAGGTCAAGCGGCAGCTTTAGACCATTTTGTATGCCGATCACAGTTGCAACATGTTGTTTTTTGACCGCGAGGATTTCAGCTGTGCCGGCTGATCCTCCGGTGAAATCTGGAATCAGTAGCTGGCTTTCAAACTTCATTTCCTTCTTAGCTGGGAAATCCTTCTGTGGTGCTGCTGGGGCTGTTGCAATAAACTAGAGACCACTGAAACTATTTTGTTGTTTTGTTGGAGCCAATTTTGCAGTTTCTTTTGCGAAACGCCCCGCACCATCTCAAGGTCCATGAAAGCCACGTTAATTTCTTGTATGGCCGCCTGATGCTACGTCAGATTGTTTTGCTTCAGTCGATGTTGTCTCGTGCACCATGAAGTATTTGAATTCCGTGTGCATAAAGCAGGCTTGCCCATTGGCGGAGCTACGTGTGTTTGACTTTTGCGTTCCCTCCACGACCGGCCGCTTCCGCACGTACTGCGAGAGGGTGTTGGAGGTGAGACCACACAGCCCCGCGCACCTGTAGAAAACGTCCTTTGGGACGCCTTTCGTCAGAAAGTCGGCTGCTTGCTTTGTGCCTGACACATGCACGAGTTGGATCATGCTCTGTTTGACCTTTGAACGGATCCAGTGCCCACAAATGTCGATGTGCTTTGTTTGGCCCTGAAATTTTTTCGAGTTTGCAAGGTCAATTGCAGACTTGTTGTCGATAAAAATTTTCGTCGACTGCGTTTGAGCGAATCCGATGTCCTCTAGAAGGATGCGCAGATACGTGACCTCCTGTGCAGCTGAAGTAGCTGCCACGTACTCAGCTTCTACAGAGCTGAGTGTGATGAGGTTCTGTCGCTTGCTGGTCTAGGAAACTGTGCTCCACCAAGCAGGCACACAAAACCTGTGGTGCTTCGACGATCTTCCTCTGTGCCCCCAAAACTGGCGTCGACGTAGCACTCGAGGTCAAGTCTCTCAGTTGTTCCAAAGAGCAAACTTGTGTCTCCTTAAGTTTTGAGGTAACCCACAGCTTTGTCCAGCTCTTTGCATGCTCCTTCTATACACATCTCATTGCCGCGTGCCTAGTTGCTTACGGCGAACTGCATATCTGGCCGTGTGCAACTCGTTGCGTGCATAAGTGAGCTGACTCTACCGCGATAGTCAGTCTCGCTCCTCCCCCTCTATCCCTGATGCGTCAACGGCTGTTGTGACAGAGGTGTTGGCACGTGTCGATCCGGGATGTTGAAGCGTTCGCAGACTTTCCGAGCGTAGGTGTGCTGGCTCAAGCGAAGCGTATGTGCTTCGTGATCTCGTTTGATGTTCATACCCAAGTAGAACTCAAAGTTGGGCATGAGTGTCACCTTGACTTCCTTCGCCATGGCCATCGTTGTGGCTTTGATGAATTTTGCTGATGACCCTATGATGAGAAGGTCGTCATCATAGACCAGCACGTAGCAGTCTGGTTTTGAGTCTGGTGATGGTCGATGTAGGAAGAGGCAGTCGTCGTCTGCTGAAGGTTCAAAGTCTAGAGACTCCAGCACTGCTTGCAGCTTCCTGTACCAAAGTAGGGGGCTTTGTTTTAGTCCGTACAAACTCTTCACCAGCTTGCACACTCTACCACTCCCGTCGTCGTACCCCTCTCGTGGCTTCATGTAGACGGTCGTATCCATCTCACCATGTAGAAAAGCCTTTTTTTCATCGAGTTGTTGCACCTCGTAGTCCGTCACTGTTGCAAATGCCAGCATGATGCGGGCGGTGGTATAGGGGCTCACGAAAGCGTAGGTGTCGAAGAAGTCTTTCCCCTCAACTTGCGTGAACCCCTTTGCCACGAGGCGAGCCTTGAACTTGTCAATGCTCCCATCGGCTTTTGTCTTGACGTGAAACATCCACTTCACCCCCACAGGGCGACCGCCAGATGGAAGCTCCATAGGTTCCCTATTCCCCTTATCCATGAGACTCTACTACTCTGCGTCAAGAGCTGCCTTCCATTCTGTAGCATGCTCGCCTTGCAAAGCTTCTTTCAAAGTCTTAGGCTCAGGGGGTAGCTCGCTTGCTCAGACTAGAGCCGCGAGGTGTGTTGTGGTGAAGTCCGCCAGGACATCATCCGCCTCTTTGTAGATGGAGCAGGCCGTGATAGCCAGATTCGCTTTGTTAATCTCCTGCTCTTCTTCTTGTTGTAAGTGCTATCACAGGAGGCGCGTGAGGCGCCTCGGATGCCGGGCAGCTTCATCCTATGGTTTCCCCGCCGCATGCGCACCATTCTTCACTCCCACGTTTTGTCATATGGTACCATGAGCGCCTCATGGTCAGTGGTGATGCGTTCGTCTCGGCGAGTGTCGAGGGCCACACGCGGGGCCACCGGCTACTCATCTGTCTTCTCCAGATCAAGAAGGGTGAGTGGTACACTGTCGGCTTCCCCCTCCTCTAGCGTCTCCACATAAGAGTCATAGAAATTCTCGAGTAAAGTGGGCTCACTAGCCTGTTTAGTCTCCCAAGCAGACAGCGTCAGGTTCTCGAAGAAGATAGCATCTCTGCTGGTGATGATGCAATGGGAGTCTATGTTGTAGGATTCCCATCCCTTCATGTTAGGGCTTTGTTCGAGGAAGACCCCCCATGTTGCTTTGTCTGATAGCTTCCGCCGACGTTCCTTTGGGACATGGAGCAGGGCCATGCACCCAAAGGTGCGTAGCATGGAGATGTCAGGTTTTTCATCATGCCATACCTGGAAGGGTATCATGCTTGGTAACGACACGTGTGGCACGCGATTGCGCACCCACACTGCTTGTCGGAGTGCAAATGGCTACCAAGAGTTGTCGAGCTGCGCACCAAGCAGCATCGACTTAAGCGTCTCTTGCATTGTGAGGTTTGCTCTCTCCGCCACGCCATTCTTCTGTAGAGTGTAAGGCGTAGAGAACCGCTACATGATGCCAAGATCCTCCAGTTGAGTGGCAAACTCTGTGCTGGTGTACTCGCCATCACCATCAGAGCGTAGAACCTGTAGTCTTCTGTTGCTTTGTCTCTCGGCCATCGCGAGCCACTTGAAGAAGCATGCTCAGGCTTTGTCCCTAGTTCGGAGTGGATAGCTCCAGACCATCCTTGTGGCATCGTCAACAAAGAGCAGAAAGTAGCGATGCCCTCCGTAGACTGTGGCCGTTGGTAAAGGTCCACAAATGTCGGTGTGAAATAGTTTCAGCTTCTCGCTGACGTCGCACTTTGTAGCCAGAGGAAACACCTGTCGTGGTAGTTTGGCCCGCACGCAGTCTTCACAAGGCTCTGTTGCATCCTTACTGCGGCTTTCTTTGATATCAAGACCGTTGACCTGTTCGTGCCTCTGCATTGTCTATACGGTTTGATTGCTGATGTGGCCAAGCCGTTTGTGCCACAAACTGAGGTCTATGCCAGAAACCTAGTGGAGACTAGCTACTACAAAGGGCGTATCTGGCCCTTTTGTTGGAGCTGGTTCTGCAAAGTCCAGCTTAATCATGCCGTGCGGAAGAAGGCAACCTTCAACAAAGGTCTCGCCTTCACGGCTCTTCAAAGTGACACGTTGTCCGTCACTGACGATCCGCGCACCCCTCTTCATCAGCTGACGAGTGACAGGAGGTTCACCGCAATCTCAGGTATGTACAACACGTCCCCGAACTTGACCTGGGCACCGTCGTACCCAGTCACTATCATTTTTCCTTTGCCGAAAACAGGCACTTGCCGCTTGTTTGCCACCGTGAGGAAGCCTTTGGAGCAGGGTTCCAGTTCGTGGAGGCATGCCTTGTCATGGGTGATATGTGACGTGCACCCACTGTCAAGGTACCACACGTAGGTGGAGCGTACCAGCTCATCACTGTGCTTAGTTGAGAGCTGGAAGACAGATCCTGTGTAGTCGAACGGCTTCTCCTTGCCTCCATCTTGCTTCCCTGCCTCTTTGTTCATGCCTCTCCCGGGTTGCTTCTTCTTACCGCTAGCTGCCTTCTCCCCCTTTCCTCCTGAGTTGTTTTCTTTGTAACATTGCTGTCGCCTGGCTTGTTCCTCATCCCACATCCTTTTCTCGCAATCCCACTTCATGTGCCCAATGTTCTTGTAATAATGGCACTCAACTACAGGACGTGACCCTACATTCTAGCCGCGTGCACTTTGGGTGCTAGCGTTCGGTTCAGAGTGGGTGGACAACCGGGTGGATTCGGAGTTCCTTGTGGACTGGCTATTCCGCGAGGGCTGATTAGTGGACACGGCAGCACTCACACCTTGGTAAGTTGCATTGCTCAGGATTCTCTCCTTTTCTCTTGTTAGCTGCCGGTCACGTTGCTCTGTCAGAAGCATCTTGCAAATGTATGCTTCTGTGAGCTATGCTTCATGCTTGAACTTGAGTACCTTCCGAACGTCATCCCAGTCCCCAATCAGACCGTTGAGGAGAAAGGTCATGAACAAAGGCTCAGAGACAGGAGCGTCTGTCACTACGAGCTGATGGCAAAGTGACTTCGCTTTGTTGATGTAGGATTCGATGTTGTCAAAGCCATTAAGGTTGATGTGTGACTGTTCCGTCAGGAGGTGAGATTTGAAGGTTTAATCGCCAGACATGTAGGTCCTTAGCAGGTAGGACCAAGCCTGGCGAGCTAGCTCAGCAGTCTCCCTGTACATTTGTGTGGCTTGCTGGATGCGAGGAGTTAGATGGTCGTCCAGCACCATGAAAGCAGCTCTGGTGAAGTAGTTGTACTCAGCCACCACGCTAGACAACGACCTTGGGGGCGGAGGCATGTAGTAGCCGTAGTAGAACTTCCAGATGCCATGTATTTGGGCCGCTTGTTTGAACTTATGCGCCTAGTGCGGGAAGTTCTTGACATCAAATTTGTCAACCTTGAGCTTGTGCAGATGTGGTGAGGCTGCTACTTGAGGCACACCGTCCTCCAGGCCTTTGTACGCTTTGCCTTGTGCTGCCGATTGTGGGAGTGGCACAAAGCGTTGTGCCATTGGCTTCGGCCCTTGTGGTGGTAATACTGCTCCTGCATGAACTAGTGCTAGTTGTGCCACAAATGGTTGCGGTCCTAGTGCTTGGTGCATCTGCTGATAGTGTGCCATGGGTGGCACCATCAGAGCTAGTTGTGGCTGTTGAGCCACAAACGGCTGTGGCATGCCTCCTTGTGGTGCTGCTACTGGCTGCACTTGTAGAGACATGGCTGGTTGCATGACTAGGGGAGGGCACATTTGAGGCAGATGTGCGGACAAGCCTTGTGAACCATGATGCTTCTGCATCTGTTGCTACTGTTGCTGTTGTTGCTGAAGCTGTTGCTGTTGAAGCTGTTGTTGCTGAGCCCAAGCCAGCTGCTGCTGAAGTTGTGCGATTTGGGCTGCTTGAGCCGCATGTGACTATTGTAGCTGCTACGTCTGCGATGCTTGAGCTGCATGGGTAAGCTGCTCCTGTTGACGTAGGAGCTCTTGAGCGACAATCTGCTGCCTCAGCGCCTCCCTCTCTTGCTCCACAGCTTGATGTGCTGCGGCTTCTTGTTGCGCCATACGTTGCGCCTCCTCTGCCAAGCATTGCGCCTCTACAGCTTGGCGTTGTGCGTGGTTTGCGACATGACGCTCCTGCTCTTGGCCCACGCGCATGCCATGCAAAACTGATTGGTCATCAAGTGTAGGAGAAGCTGACTGAGCGCTCTCCTCTTCCATGTTGCTCGTGCTTCTGTGCAGGTGGAACGCCGCTCAGGCGTGTGAAGTGGCGTCACCTCCACCTCTGGCTCAGCACTTGTACACGGGTGATGGAGAACGTCTCCACCACCAACATAGTCTGCTGCTACTATTGCTACAAACTGTTGAGAGCACCACCTCGTGCTCTGATACCATGTTGATTTTGTGAGACAGGCAGCAAGGGCTAGGACCCTTGCTGATACGATCTATGGGTGATCAACAGTGTAGCATGTACAATAGCAGGGCAAGGGTTGGGAATCTGGACTGAAATCTTGATCGTTACAAAGTATAAGTATGGTACATGGAAAATCCTCGGCAAGCTAGGCTAGCACAGCTCCTAGCCCACAGAGGGGCAACGCCTTGCTAGGCCCTCCAAGCCATCGTGGCAAGGGTCTTGGCGCAGTCTCTAGGATGGGTGGCCTCCAGGGCAGCCTCCACCCAGGCTGGCAGGCCTTGCCAGGCGTACAGGGGCCTTGGAGGGATCTTCAGCAGAGTCTTGGTCTCGGCTCTAGCGTCGAAGGCTTGAGCAGGGCTAAGTGCTTGTAGAAAGCTGAGATGCTAAGATAATTCTGAACTGAGAGGAGCTTTCCCTTTTATACCTGAGGTCTTGGCAAGTTGACCACCTGAGGGAGAAGCTTCCTTCAGGTAGTTCAGGTCTGCTGCCAATTGGGGAAGCTTCCTCTCAGGTGAAGCTTCCTATAGGTCAGAGTTGTTATTGGAATCCCTGCTGCTCTCAAGAGAAGCTTCCTCCTTGAGGAAGCTTTGTCAGGTCTTCAGGTGAAGTTTCTCAAAGAGTTTTCTTGCTCTTCAGGCTTTCCTCTAATGGCCGTTGATCTTGCCATGTTGCTGCATTAGGTCTGTCGATCAGGAGCCTCCTGAAGCTCGTTCCAGATTGGCCCATGTAGATTGAAGGGCCCAGGCTCTATGCATGTGGCCGATGATGTAGTGTAGGCCTCATGCTCAAAGTGCATGATTCTTGTCTCGTCAGCTAGATGACTCCCTGACCTGGGTAACTGTGTAGTGCTGCGTAGTAGGTAGCTCCCCTCCCTACTAGAGCTAACTAGAGGTATGCGCAATCCCCTTGCGCATGCCAGAGCACGATATTACACTCTAGGCCCTTTAAGCTGCTTCAGGGCTGGTGGCTACAGTTTATCTGGCCTGTGTAGGAGAGAATTCCCAGTAGATATCGACCCGGAAATTCACCGTAAAAGCCGTAACTTTCCGTACAATGCTCCGATTACAGTGCCGTCTTCACCATATTAGAGCTCAACACCAGCGCAGTAATGGCACCTCTCAACACATCATGCCTTTAGTAAGGGGCTTAAAAGTATGGTGGTAATGTAGAGGAGAGGCTTGCCACCATAGCGGAGGGTTATGTCCATTGGAGTCCTTTGCATCAAGGGGACATGTTGATTGCCTCTTATGTAATAAATAAGATGTAGAAATCCTCATATGATTGAGGATATAGATGATCATGTGCATGACTTGGTGTGGTTTAATGTTATCTTCTTCGTGTTTGTACATATTGTGAAACTAGCTCATTTTTTATTAAGAGTCATAAAATGTCCCCATGTACTATATTTGAGTGGATAACTTGTAGTCGGTTTCGTTATACTATGTAGTGGTCGTGAGATGAGGACAAAGGGCATGATACATATCAAACGACCATTCATTCTTAAGCTACAATTGTCGTTTCTAAAGCACATGAAGTGGTCTTGTTGACAATACATGTGCATGTCATGGAATACTATGGGATTGAATTTAGAATCTCATCATGAATTAGAATAGAGAGGCTAACTATCCGTAGGGTGAATCCATACGCTAAATATATAGCATGAATCTCCTTGGTCCTACTCTTTCATTAGTGTCTTTTTCACGAATGGAACTCACGTTCCTTATGTGATTCACGGTCCCCATCCCGCCTAGAACATGTTCATGGTACTACCATACTGCCTCATGAATTCGTTATTTAATAGTTATTTTAGACCATAAATTCTTTTATTCGGCTACACGTTATATATTCTCTCCGGAAAACGAATACGTTTCATTCATTCCTCGAGCCAGGTTGGGCACTCGAGGATAAAGCAAATGGAAAAGCGCGATCGCGTGGCCTCAGATGGCCATGCGATCGCTCGATTCTCACGTGTTGACATTGTTTTTGTCTGGGGAGAGTTTAAAAAGGACCTTTTCCTTGCAAAATAATGAGTTTAAGTTAATAGATTGAAGTGATTTCTTTCGTTTTGGAAACAAGAAAACATTAACTCTTAAAACGAGTTCAGAATATAAGTGATAAATAATTCTAGAGCACGAATTCATCAGGCTGTAGGGTGTTCCATTACATGTGTGAGTCTATATTGAACGAATGGCAGGTAAAATTCAACTATATATTAAGAAACATTTGCTAGTTGGAACTCACTTTGTATGACAAATGATGAAAATGATAAAGTTTTGGAACGTTTACATGATATGTTCAAGTAATAGCAATATCAATTTTTTTTCATTTTAATATATAGGATGTACAATAAATAGAGGATGAAAGGGACCTTACAAATGTATAGGTAGGTGCTCATGAGGTGATGTTCAACCATGGAAAAGTTGGTGGATGTGCAATTCTTTGGATGCACATGGTGAGAATGTATTATTGTTATTCTTGTTTTTGGAGGGCTTGACAAAGTCATGGTAGTTGTAAAAAAGCTTGAAGCAAATGATGTTTACAAAAGAGGTTCTTCTTCCAAGCGTAATGAATGATAATGTCGATGAATACAAAATTTTCATTGTATTCGATTCATCCATGAACCTTAAAACTCGTGTAATATAGGCAAAACTGGCCTTATAGATTGTGTGTGCTTTATGGATGCTACACATTTTCCTAGTATAAAACCATGGTGGTGCACATTTTGGTGACGAGGAAGGCTTTCTTTAATAACTTGGACTTCATGAAGACAAAGGGGAGGTCCCCTCCATGAAGAACTTCCTCATGTCAGTGCTGAATGAGTCAAGGTCCCCCTTATCAGGTACACTAGCTGCATTACGTATGCACTTGGTTACCATGCAAGCAACAAGGTGTCTTCTGCGATGGTCTTGTGGAGTTACGTGAGGTGCATCCACATGGAAGTTGTGTTTCCACATCTTACAAAATTTTTTGATGCAATGATTGCTAGGCAACATAGGTGGCATATGACATGCACTTAGGTGCCCGTACATAATTCTTGGTCTTTCTTGGAGCCTCAAATGCGTGTTCAAGGTATGGAGAACTACGGTTGGTTCGCAATCGAGAGGAGAAGGCTATGAGGAGCATATATGTCATGGAACATGCATGCAAGCACACTTTACATCAGTAGCCATAAACCAAAATAGTTAGAATAGTGATGTAGAAAATCAAGAGAATGGGGAGACAAAACTTGTGGAATATTGTCGGAAAAGGTGGTAAGGTGGAAATGTGGGATGCAAAATGTGTTGATTTCGAGTCGCAAAACGGTCAAAGATGGTTCGAATGAATTGGTAGTGGGTAGATTTGTTGCATAAGACAGGAATGATTGTTGTGTAATCCTAATGGAATCTTTTGATACGTGCGTGTGATGCTAGAAAGGTACTCCCACAAGTACACGTTTATCATTTTATATTTATGATAACGTCCTTCTTGTCAGCACACCCTTTAGTTCATGATGCATTTTTCATCTATTAAACTCATGTCATTACTGGATTCCACGTTTTTTATTGCACTATAAGGCTTTCTTAGGCCACGTTGAGGTTCTTTTTTTCATGTTCCTTCCATTGTAGAGTTGTAGCACGTTGCATACGACATGGATTTTTTGGGGGCTTCACGCCTGCCATTTAGTTTGAGAGTTTAAATTTGCAAGACTGAACCCTTAGAATGTGTTCCCAATTGATCGATACATATATGAAATCCCCTTCAATAAGGTGAACACAAACTAGTGCCTTTGACTGAAGCTACAACAATTTTTGTTTCATTTGTAAAAAATAATGAGTAGCCAATAATTGAGAAATTGCAAGTTATTTTGGTTTAGGTTTTAGTTTAAAAATTTCCTAGAGCTCCGCGTAAAAGCATCTAATTCCATCAATTAGAATTGGAGTCTCCGGGTTAAAATATGTGGAATGAGATGGTTCATTAAGTTCTGACGAACAGCTTGATATTCTCATTACTAGATCAGGAAATACGTCATCAGGACATTTGCTATTGTTCGACCTTCCGTGTGGGCGACAGTCCCGTTCGCTCCACGGTCGTTCGATCGAGAATCGTACCGGTCACGCCGGGCGGGAATCGGAACGAGTCCAAAACGTGTTTCTGTCGCATTCGATTGGAACGCCTTCATCTTGAGTGATTTCAATGCTGATGTCATCACTTCAGCCATGGAAATTGTGACTTTTTACCTCACAGCGACGATGCACAAGGCCGCCGGCGCTGGATTCTCGTCCTCCCGTAAAAAGTCGCGGCATGCAATTATGGGTCATGTTTTATTGTCCAGTTTGTCGCTCTGTTCTTTCTACCATTTCCCTGGGCGGGTTGAAGGCACCACCAAGCATTTTCTTCTTCATCCTACGACGGAAAGTGAGCCCTCCCTCCAACCCCTTCCTCCGTCCAAATACGATCGTCAACGGGCTCCTCCCTCCCTCACGAAGGCAGGCAACCCCTCGAGTCTGCAAGAAAAAAAATCGTTGGCACTAATTCCAACGACGAGCCGGCCATCCGATCCTACTACTTAAACAGTGGCCAGCCAACGTTTTTGCCACAGCCTCATTTCCAGTACATCCATCCGCTCCGCAATTTCATCCGCGCAAGCACGCGAACACCAGGACCCACCACGAGTTTGGCACCAACATCCCCCCTTCCCCCCGCACCCACACCCCGCGCTCTCGCCAAGCACCACCGACCTGAGAATCTGGGCAAGCTCTCTCAAGCAGCGGCGAATCGCCACATCGCGACACGACGACGACACGGGACCAAGGCCGCGGACGTCCTACTCCCACCCTCGCGCACTCGCAGCGTCGCAAGACCAGGCCACGCACGCCAGCGCCACTCCCAACCCTCCCAGCTTCGGCATCAGCTGCCGGTTCCTCCGCGCTCGTCCCGTCAACACGCGTTCCCAGGTCCAAAATCGAAGCTCTTTAATTTCTCTTCCCTCTATCCTCCCTCTCTCCCCCTCTTGTCCTCCTACAAACCGGAGAGGAAAGTCACAACATGATTGCAGAAGACGCGAGCCGCCGCAGCGCCAAGGCGCAGCAGCTCCTGCGCATGCTCAACAATAACCAGCAGCACCAACACACGGAGCAGCACCTCGCCCCTCCCGAGCATCATGCCACACGCGGCCAACGCGACCGCCATCACCACCACTCCGCATCCGCACACGCGTACCCCGTCGTGGCCCACCAGCAGCGCACTGGGCCGAGGCGAGACGACTCCACTGGTACGCACGCCAGCGCACGCCAGCCGGGCTCGTTCCTCCCCACGCGTCACTCGAGCTGCGAGTTCGGGTCGCCCTCTGCCGGCTCCCCACGCGCTGGCTCCCCACGCATCGGCTCTCCCAACGTCGGCTCCCCGCGCATCGGCTCTCCCAACGTTGGCTCCCCCACCCATGCTCACACTCACGCGCATGTGCACGCGGACGTTCAAGCGCACGGCCTCGGGTCGCCCAAGATGCCGTGCAGCCCACACCACCGCGTCGCGGCGAGGCAGGAGGGCAGGCCGCACCGCCTTCAGCAGTCGCAGCCACACAGCCGCAACAGCAGCATCTCCACGGAGGGCAGTGGCAGCCTGCCGCCGTGGCATGGCAGCTCGTCCTCCGAAGGCANGCAGCGGCGGCGGCAGCGACAGCGAGAAGGAGGTGGATGCGCAGCAGGAGGAATGTGTTTCAAGGCGCGAGCATTCCCCTACGTCTGCCCACAAGCCGGAGCCTGCCCCCCACAAGCTGGAGCGCAGTCTGTCTGACGACGAAGACCCTGAGCCGAAGCATGCAGGTGCCCAAGCACGTGTGCGCCCGCACACCGCAGTGCATGCACGCGCTCACGCGCACGCGCATGTGCACGAGGACGGGCATCGGCATGGCGTGCACGAGCGCCGCCTCTCTGATGAAGCTGGTGGCGACGGCCGCACGCAGCACAGCCGCACCAGCAGCGCAAGCTCAGGGGGTGTGAATGAGTCGGATGCGCACCCGACAAGCAGACTCCATCGCAACATCTCGGACGACGAGGACGACGGCGACTACGATGAAAACAACGAAGGGAACAGCATCGCTCCCGTCCGCAGCCCAGCTCCGGCGCGCAAGTCTGCTCCCCCAAGCGTCCCAGCGGCAGGAGCAACTGCAGCAGCAGCAAAGATCGGTGGAGAGACTCACTCCAGCACCAAGCTCCAGCGGAACCTCTCCGTCGACGAAGACGACGCCGCTGTCGACGCCAACGACGCGAAGGCTATCCGCAGCAGAGCTGGTCGCGGAAAGGCGAGAGGGCCGAGGCAGGGCAAGGAAGCACGCGGCGGAACCGGCGACAAAAAGCCCACAAAAAAGGTACACCCGCACGGCCATGGCCTCGCCGACCCGCTGGAAGTGCTCCCTCATGCTCATGCCCATGCTCCTGCTCACGCCGCTGCAGCGCACTCCCACGTGCATGCTCCTACCCCTGCGGACCGGCACGAGGGGAAGCTGGAGCGCAGCCTGTCGGACGACGAAGACCCAAGCACCAGCACCCACAGCGACTGCGGCAGCAAGAAGGGTCCTAAGGCAGCCAGCAGGCCTCGTGAAACGGACCCGCACCGCTCCCACAGGCCTGCAAGCAGCAGCGGCGGCAGGGCAGCAGCGGTTGGAGAAGCGGGCGCAGCAGCAGCTGGAGGGAGCTACAAGGAGCACAGGAGGCAGACGGGAAGGCCATCCGCCGCACATTGCCATGATGCCGCTGCCACCAGTGGTGCAGCTGGTGGTGGTGCTGCTGCTCTCGCGCCCATCCGCGTGAGGCCTGCTGCAGCAGCCCGGCTGGCCGGGTCTGCCCATGACAGGGAGTCGTCCCCGTGCTCCAGTCCAGCTGTGAGGAAGGTCCGGCAGTCGGGCCATGCGGTTGCCGCTGGGACAGCCAGCGGGCACACCGGCAGTCCACATGCTGGCAGACTTGCCCGCAGTTTGTCAGAAGATGAGGATTAGAACTGCGTTGAGTGCAAACTTTGG